>JAAGKR010003645.1:11426-71637 GCA_011419295.1 Clarias macrocephalus
TCTTTATCATTGATGAGCAAATCATTATCTCCCACTGGCCACCTTACTTTCTTTCATATTAAATATTAAACATTCCGTTTGTCTGAGCTCATTTTTCTCCCAATGCCAAGAACTTTTATTTCCTCGAAGCAAGAGACTTTCATGGAAACATGACAACATGCAGCCTTAAGAAATGTGTCAAGAAAATCTGATTCAAGAACTTGGGAGAGCTTTACAAGGAGTGGAGTGAGGCTGGTGTCAGGGCATCCATATCTAAGAGCCACCATACATAGATTTGTCCAGGAAATGGGCTACAACTGTTTTGTTCTTAATATCAGGCCACTCCTGTAACAGAGATGTCAGAAGCATGTTACAAGGGCTAAGAAGAAAAACAACTCGTCTCTTGCTCAGTGGTCAAATGTTCTCTTTTCAGATGAAAATTAATTAATTATTTAATTGCATTCCATTTGGAAATCAAGGTCCCAGTCTCATGACAAAGACTGAAGAGGCACAGAATCCAAGTCCAGGATTGCATAATTGGGATTCTGATTTATAAGCGACTACAAGGCACAGTCTCATCCATGTTTGGGAAACCAGATCATGCTGTGTCTTCCTTATCAAAATATAGACAAAGGCACAAACCGGAAGCCCAAACTCAGAGGAAGGTCACGCTGGGTGGAGCAATTGTTAACAGCTCTGCGGGAAGCACTGGATGATGGTTTATGGAAGCAGTTGATGGATTTATTAAGAAACTAGCTGATGATACTACCAAAACTGCTACCATGAAAGTTTCCTATTCAGAAGCTGTGGGTGGATAAAAACATCTGCAAAACTCACAGATGTTTTCTCGCACCACTGCCTGCATCGCAAGATTTGCCTCTGGAACAGCATCTCAGGTTAGGTCACTGAGGCAGGCAGGATGTGGTTTCTTTTGAACAGGAAGAATAATGGACTGGTTAAAGCATGTGAGGATTACTGATTGTGATGAGAAGTTGTTGAACATTTTCATAAACACAGGTGCTAGCTGGTCAGTGTAGGCTCTAAGCACCCAATCTGAGATGCCATCTGGTCCTGCTGCTTTCTTGGTGTTCACTCACCTGAAGGCTTTCCTCACGCCATGCTACAGTACGAGATGATGAGTGTGTTTCTCATGTGGGCATTCTTCTTCTGTCTGCTGGAATTAGCACTACGGAATTAGCAGTATGCTTGGAAAGCCAGGTCTTAGCTTCCCTCAATGTCAGCAATGGAGTCCCCCAGGGCTGTGTCTTGAGCCCCCTTTTATACACATATAAACACACACACACATTTTTTTTTTACATTTAAATATTTTAATATTGTTATACATCACACTTAACACTTTTATTTTATAAATTATCTTTCTGTGTAATTTATATTTCTTAATGACGAACTTAGAATTTGCAATAAAATTACAATTTTTCTTTAGGTTATTTGCATTTATAGTGCAATATTTTAATCTGTAGTGCATTTTTCTATTTATTGCCTGGAATAGACACTACAAACTTAAAATCTACCTTTTGACTAAAATATATATATAATATTAATAATTATTGTTATTATAATAATTATAATATATAATTAACATCTTTACTGCATTGCTTAGGGTTAAAACAATACTAAAACTAAACAGATAAAACATATTCATTCATGCGGTAATCATTTAATTAAAGAATCCTGAGCGTTTGTTTAATGAAAAACACCGAACAGCGACCTTATTCGCTGTGTAACGTTACACGGAACGTTCAACGCTGGCGTGAAACGTTCCGGATCTATTTTGATGCGACACCCATTTGAAAATGATGTCCGCCGCCAGTTCGCCTTGCAAAATATTTACGTTTCAGGACGCTAAGTGTTCCCCCGACCCGGTGTTCGAAATAAAACCCGAAAGTGTGTCCCCGTATCCAGTTCCCATTGTAGTGGATAATGGGTCTTTCCAAATGCGAGCCGGTTGGGCTTGTAAAACAGAAGAATTCGCACTTCCCTGGCTGCAGTTTAAATCCGTGGCGGCGAGGAGCAGAGGCGCAGCGCGGAGCGAAACGCAGGTCGGCAACGACATCCCGAACCTGGAGCCGCTCCGGTGGCTGCTCAAAAGCCAGTTCGACCGCAATGTTGTTGTCAATTTTGAGATCCAAGAGCTAATGTTAGACTATATCTTCGTTCACCTCGGCATTGGAAGTGAGGTAAGACACAGCTGTGTTTATATCTGTACACCCAGGATTGGTTAAAAATCTTGTGCCGAAAATTCCCCTGACCGAATGTTCCAGTGCTACTACAACACAGTCCAACCCTCTAAAACTCAGCTGTTCTAAAGATGTGTTTTCTGTAACCAGGGACATGTGGAGCATCCACTGGTCTTCACCGAGGCTCCTTGTAACCCCCTTCACTGCCGGCAGATGATGTCTGAACTGCTGTTTGAGTGTTATGGAGTTCCCCAAGTGGCGTATGGTGTTGATGGCCTTTTCAGCTTCTACTACAACAGCACACAATGTGGTCTCGAGAAACCTCACACTGGATTGGTGTTGTCTTCTGGATATCACTGCTCTCACGTGTTGCCCTTCATCAATGGCAGGTGCAGAGCTTTACTGTCCCTCGGTGCTTTATTACACCTACTGTATGTTAGGGCATAGATTTTATGTAAAAAATAAAATAAAATTTAAAAGCTGAAATCATGTATTGTGATAAGCAGTCATCTCTCTGGGACTGGGTTTAAAGTATTCAGAATTGTTCTGCTTAAAGTCATATGTAAAAGATATTACTCCCTCTTTTAATTCTGTGTTTTTGGTGTAACAACATAATAAAAATCACCTGACTGCAGCAGGTCTTAGTATTGGGCACAAACAACCTCAGACGCACAACATAACTTTGCAATTAACAGTGCAATTACATACAAACGGGTTACATTCCGAGAGCTCATTCGTAAGTCCAACGAACATTGTCTAGGTACTAGGATACTAACACATGACTATCCATACTATAAAACTAACATGTTTCATGATCTTGTTCTTTAGAATCGTGCCAATGGTTGAACGATTTATGTACAAAGAATGAGAAAGGGCTGCTATCTTTTTATATCGCTCCATTCGCTCAGTTATTTTCACCCTTGTCCACTTGGTTATTGCTTGGTGCTTCTTAGCAGTAACAGCTTTATCACTGCTGCTTTTACACTTGCTTCCAGACATCCTGCATGCACGCTGTACACATGTGACAGTGTACCATATGTCGGACATGTGATCTGACTTCCGTGATTGAACATGCGTGAACACGTGTCCATATCTTCAAAAGTTTGTAACATGAATGTTCGTATGTAGGGGGATTTACTGTATTTAACAATCAAAAAATTACAAAAAGAAAAAAAGTATGATTCAATACCTTATAGATTTACCTTTAGCAGCAATAACTTGAAGTAATCTTTTCATGTATGACTTTATCTGTCTCTCACATCATTGTGGATGAACTTTGGCCCATTATTTTTTTTTCCCAACATTGCCTCAGTTCAACAACATGGCATCAGTGAGGTTTTTGGTTATGCACAGCTCTCTTAAAGTCCCACCACAGCATCACATGATTATTATGAAGATTATACAGGGGAAAAAAGCACAGAATTAAATGAGGAGGAACTAACTTTTACATATGACTGTAAAAGCGTTATCTAGATTATTATGGTGTTTTTCATTACAAATGTGGCATATGTGCATGTTGTCCTCTGTCTGCTTCCTTGGTGATTTATTGTAATGTCATTTCTTGTTCTTCTTCCTTTTGTGACCGTAGTTTCCGCACAACAATTTCTTGTTTAACCAATTTGGCCCCTGACATGGAATCCTGTCTTGTTGATTTTCCACTCCATCTAGATATACTGTGCCTTGCAAAAATATTTATACTCCTTGAACGTTTCCACATTTTGTCATGTTACAACCACAAACATACAGGTATTTTATTGAGATTTTATGCGATACACCAACAAAAGTGGCATATTATTGTGAAATGGAAGGAAAATGATAAACATTGCACATCTAGAGAGTAAAATTCTTCTTTGCAAAATAGCTTGAGCTCAATCGAGAGCATCTGTGAACAGCAATTTTCAAGTCTTGTCACAGATTCTCATATGAATTTAAGTTTGAATTTAAATTTAAGAGTTACCATAGGTCCCTTGGTGCTTCCCTGATTAATGCTCTTCTTGCCTGACATGTCAAATTAAGTCTTGGTAGGCTTGCAGTTGTGCCATACGCTATCTGTTTTCGGGCAACTTTTATTAGAACTTGGGTACAATAACATATAAATATTAATAATGAGAGAGTCTGGTACAGCAGTATACATTGTAAGAGGGATACCTATCTCAAAGCCATCGGATTGCATAGTTGTTCTGAATCAGAAAAAGCTTTGTGTGTTTTGTTTTAAATTCACGTTTGGTTTTGTGTGTGACTAAAACTCAACCACTAAAACTCCTATTGGCACTTATTTTTGTACGCCACAGGATTATCTGTAAAATGGATCCATATTCTTTTAAGTTAAATTTTCACATCTTTGCTTTAAGTCCTTCTGTGAAATGTCTTAATAATGATACATCATTGAATTGTAATGCAACCGATAACTGCAAAAAATTTCCACAAAACGAGATCATTCCATTATAATTTAGTTGTTATATTATTGCATTACTACAGTATTATTCTTCAAAACATTAAGTTTATATTAAATTCATCAGACCATGTTTGCTTCCAAAAAACAGTAAGTGGATATTTTAATCATTGTAAATAAGCAATATTAGCTGTTTTTTTTAATATTTTTTATCTTGTCTCTCAGTACTGATGCTTGTCTATGTTCAATATTGTAGATTACTCATTTCTTTGTCAGTTTCATTGCTATTGACATATTATTTATTATTATTATTATTATTATTATTATTATTAACTTTACAGTTAATTCATTGTCGTGCTTGTGTACACAGGTTGGACGCTGTTAACTGTAAACGGATAAATGTTGGAGGAAGCCATGCCGCAGCATATATGCAGAGACTTCTTCAGCTAAAATATCCTGCTCATCAGGCAGCCGTCACACCCAGCCGTATGGAGGAGCTACTGCATCAACACTGCTATGTCGCTGTGGATTATCAGCAGGGTAAAGCCTACTTACCTTCCAATGCAATAAACATTAACTTTATTAATGTCACAAATTTAGCTTATGGTGAACTTGGCTGTATAACCAAAGTCCACAATTGTGCGCTTGCGCTGAATTTTAAAGCCTTTGCTCTTAAATGAAACTATGTATTCTGTAAATTTCATCCTTCAGAGCTGGAGAAGTGGCGTAGTGCTGAGTTTTATGAGGCTGAGGTTCATCGCATGCAGCTGCCATTCTCGGGCAAGGTAGCAGGGATGTACAGTACTGTGGAGGAGAGGCAGGAGAAACGAGTGCAGCAGCTCCGCAGGCTTGAGGAGATGAGCAATCGACACAGAGAGGAGAGACTGCAGCAAGATCAGAAGAGACTGGACACCTTGCTTCTGGTGCAGGTACACATGATGCACACATGCTGAGCACTGCAGAGAAATGGCCAGAAATTAAAGTCCTGTTGTGCTTTTATTGTGCCACAATTCCCATTTCTTCTCCCTCTGTGTAGGAGCTGCTGGAGGACGGTGCAGTGGAACAGTTTCACAGGCGGCTGGTGGAGCTGAACATGGACTCAGCTGAAGAGCTACAGTCTTACATCCACAAGCTTAGTCTGAGTGTGGAGCAGCACAGAATGGCCAGAGAAGAGGTATATAAGCATGTCTGTAAATATGTGTTAGTATGTTGAAGAAGGTTGACACTGAAGTCATAAATTTCGTGACGTATAAACATGTTCAAAATGGGCAGCAGGTAGTATTATTGGTACGGTACTGTGAAAAGGTATTCGCCAATTTCCTGATCATTTATTTATTTGTTTACTTTGGCATATTTGTCAGAATAAAATGCTTTCAGATAATCAAACAAAATTTTAATACTACACAAAGATAACCCAAATCAATAAAAAATGTTTTTAAATGATAATTTCATTCATTAAGGGAAAAGAAAGCTGTCCAAACCTATCTGGACCTATGTGAAAAAGTAATCAGTCTAGAAAGGGTTACAAAGCCATTTGTAGGCTTTGGGACTCCAGTGAACTACAGTATGTTGAGAGCCATTATACACAGATGAAGAAAACTTGGAACACTGGTGAACTTTTCTCTTAACTCTGGACATGTAAGGTACATATTTATCACATAAACATATTTTTTGGCATAAATATCACAAATTATTGTGAAATTGTAATATCACTGAAAGATAACCCGAGTAAATGCAAAATGCAGTTTTTAAATGATGATTTCATTTATTATGGGAAGAAACTGTGCAAACCTGCCTGGCCCTATGTGGAAAAAGTAATTGCCCCTCAACCTAATGACTGGTTGTGCTACCCTTGGCGGCAACAACTGCAATCAAGCAATTGCAATAACTGGCAATGAGTCTTCCACCTTGGTGTGGAGGAATTTTGGCCCACTATACTTTGCAGAATTGTTATAATTCAGCCACATTGGTGGGTTTTCAAGGACAAAACCCTGTTTAAGGTCATGCCACAGCATCTTTATTATTTTTTTTTTCATCCATTCAGAGGTAGACTTACTGGTGGGGTTCAGATGATTGTTCTGCTGAATAACCAAAGTATGTTTGAGCTTGAGGTCACAAGCTTATGGCAAGACACTCTCCTTTAGGATTTTCTGGTAGAGTGTAGTATTCATGGTTCCATCGATTTATGGCAAGTCGTCCAGGTCCTGAAGCAGCTTCAGATAATCACACTAGCACCACCATGTTTGACTGTTGGTATGATGTTTGCTCTTGGAGTAATTTTATACTGTAGCTGTGCTTAAAGTGTGTGTGTGTGTGTGTGTGTGTGTGTGTGTGTGTGTGTGTGTGTGTGTGTGTGTGTGTGTGTGTGTGTGTGTGTGTGTGTGTGTGTTGTTGTTTTTGTTTTTAGATCACTGAGTTGGAACCGTTGGAGCAGCCTGTGGATGAAGGTGACTTGGACAGTGATGTAAATAAAGAGGTCTCCGAACCTGAAAAGGCTGATATTATCCAGGTAGTGTCATATTACTTCCGTACACAAAATTATCGATAAGTATGCATATATTTTGGGATATTTTTATTTATTCCTCATATTTGCTTTGCAGCCAGTGTTTAACTTGGCAGAGTACCACCAGCTTTTTGTGGGAACCGAGAGACTGCGGGCACCAGAGGTTCTGTTTCGCCCTTATCTGATTGGTGAAGAGCAGATGGGCCTTACTGAGGCTCTACAGTTTGTACTAGAACAGTGAGCTCATTTCTTACTTAGCTTTCATTCAGTTGATCAGCTTTAAAGATTCAGGAAAGATTAGTTTTAAAGAATTAACATGGTATTCAGTACTCTTTATTAAGGATAGGTTGACAGATGTAGATCACCATTTAGATAATTTAGTGGTTGTCTATTTAACCTTACAAAGTGCATAAATACAATGTGATTTGCAGTGAGACAAAAAGACTTCTTTTAAAAATCATTCGGCCATTAGAGGGCATTGTTTCTCAATAAGAAGCCATTCTCCTTCACCCTTTCATAGTACAGTATGTATTCTTTCTTCTCTTGATTTTTTATTTATAGAATTTAATCGTGTAATATTTTAGCTTGGATAGAAAAAAAATCTAAGAAGACAGTTTTAGTTCTATTGTTACCTTATGAGATGATGGATAATTTGAAAACATTTTGTTCTCCTTATTTTCTTACTATGTTTACACAAAATCTCATCTCAGCCTTCACTCAGGAGACATTTCATTACAGAGTCCTGGTTTGACTTGAACGCCCCTCGAAAATAACGTTTGCAAAGCTAAGGTGTATGTACGTAGTGTTGCTCAAAAGTGCACTGCAATTGTGTTGTCCAGGTACTCTCCAGAACTGCAGGCAGAGTTGGCTGAAAATGTTTTTCTGACTGGAGGAAACCTCCTATACCCTGGAGTTAAAGAGAGAGTTGAGCAAGAACTGCTTGCTATGCGGCCCTTCCAGTCACACTTTAAGGTAACGGAGGGATGCAGATGTATACTGTGATTTGTAGTAGGTGTTGCAAATAGTGCAATAGAAGACATATTTCTTACATTATTTAGTTAAATCTAAAATTTAGAACAGATATTTAAATATGAATACAAATTTGGTACTTTTGCTTCCATATTTGAAGGGGGTTGGCATTTAAAATTGCATTAGCCTTTTAGCAATAAAATCGTTATATATGTATACCGCTGAATGTTTTTGCTTATTGCATGACAATTTATGGACATAAAATGTTTGACAATGATTTCAAGTGTTACATTTGCATTTAGCATAAGGACTGGCCGAATCAACAAATTGGTAATTTTTTTTAAAAGATGCAATGCACTAGGGAGTGTATTAAAGACCTTGAAGACTGGGTAAGTGGTGTTTATTGATGCGACTGCTGATTGAAGTAGCACTGTGAATCCTGAAGTGTATGGATCTATGCCATCTGAAAAAAATAAAAATAAATCTGTTTGTCTAGAGACTCACAGTACAGATGGATAATGACCCAAAATGCATCACTAAAACAACCCTGGGCAAAGACATTGAATATCACCTGACCTCAATCTAGCTAGTATGCATTTCATTTCCTGAAGACAAAATGGAAGGCAGAAAGATCCGCAAACAAGCAGCAACTGAGGGCGACTATACTAAAGTGAAGTCAGAGTAAAGACCTGACTTTAGGGATAAATATATGTATAGAGAGATTAATTTCTACACTTCACATAATATGAAAATTGTCTACCTGTTCAACTACTTAGGGAAGTGACAGTACATTTGCTGATGGTTATCAGGGCTCAGTTAGAACATTAAAATGTCTCCTTCTCTATGCTTATAAAATGTGTTTGTTTTTTTTCTGTCATTTTGTGGCACATTTTACATACAGCCACATAGGAACATCTTATAGGCACTTATAGGGAAGAGAATAGGCAACATCTAATGTTTAGTCATATGAAAGTTCCCTGCAAACAAGAAACAACTAGTAATGCATGTGGCTGGCTGCTATCATGTCATCAGTTAGATCATCATTTGGGGAAACTTGCACACACATACACACACAAACACAAGATGTGATCTCTGTGACACTGATTGCGGCATGGATGTTGGTGCCAGGTAGGCTGGGGTTTTTTTTCCAGGTCAGGTCTACAAATCAACAGTGAACATTGTTCACTAC
The DNA here is from genome assembly GCA_011419295.1 of Clarias macrocephalus. Lineage (NCBI taxonomy): Eukaryota > Metazoa > Chordata > Actinopteri > Siluriformes > Clariidae > Clarias > Clarias macrocephalus. The sequence continues at coordinate 20,657 of JAAGKR010003645.1, forward strand.
ACTTGTTGAAATTTTATTATGATGTGCCTATTGGAAAATGTGATGTACAGTACCTGCAGTTCATTATTTTTAGTATTACATATAGTTTAACATTCATAACAAGCTTACACGCCCAGTTTGTTATAAATTCAAACATTTCTCTAGATTTCAGTTCAGTGTCAGTTCAATTTTTTTTACACTATATTTCCAATCAATTGGTATACACTAAGGATTTTGTTTTTAAACTCCCTTGTTCTCTACCAGAATTAAATATCCACGAATGAGCCAATAAATAGCAAAATGTTTTTGAAATGTCAACATAACATGTACCGAACTCCATCTTAACTTACCGTAGTCCATCTTAACTTTTTCATTCTCAATATTGGCATCAAGGTCACTAAAGAATTTTGGTAGCTTTATATATAGCTTATATAATTAATTTTTTTATTTTTATTTTTATTTATTTATTTTTTTTGGTCTTTCCCAGGTGTCACTGGCATCTCAGCCATCTCTGGATGCCTGGTTCGGGGCACGTGAGTGGGCTTTAAGGAATGCATCTGGATCTCAAGGCTGGATCAGCCGCCAGGACTATGAAGAAAAAGGGGGAGAGTACCTGAGTGAGCACTGCTCATCCAACATCTTCATCCCCATGTGGATCAGTAAACCAGCAGCACGCAGCAATGAACTGTCATTTTCAGCCGCAGAACATGCTCAGGACATTAGCGCTTCTACTACAAGCTTGAACACTGATGTGGCCTGTGACCCACACAGCGGATCTTCAGGGGTTACGGTGCCACAATAGACTTGTTGTGTTCTGTGTTGTGTTCTCTGTTCAGAAGTTGCCCCACCTAATATTATAGAAGCATTTATTATGCTCTGAAGTGGAGACACAATGACGGCGATTGTGTTACACTGGACTAAATCTGGTTAGACAAATCACCATTATTTGCATTTTGTCAGGAGCACTGGATACTGAGATGGGGTAATTTTATAACAATAATCCATTTAGGATTTTTTTTTATTTTTTACTGCTGCTACTTTCCGCAGCCCTCCTATACAGTGCATTGAACTTAATCATCCAGTTTAGACTATTTTTATATTGCTCAAATGGTTTTTCCTAAACAATTTAACAAAAATACAACACAATTAAATGGTTACAAGTGTACTTTTGTAGGTGTAATAAAAAAAAATTTATATATCAATTGATATCAGTTCATGGCAATCATCTTCACGATCATTGCATGCTTGAAATGCACCTTTGAGGAAGTGCATTCTCATAGCCAATCAGAACGAGGAGACAGAGAATCGTCTGTGCCCATATCAAGCTTTTTCCACTTGATTTGCAATTAACAGCTTACTACCATAGCCATTCTTTTTAAAATCCACAGTCAATAAAGTTAAGCTGCTACATAGAGTTGAGCAGAGTTATTAAGAATAAGGAATATATTCTTCCCACAATGTTATGGCCCCTTTCATAAAAACCTGCATCTGCTTAGAATTTGCTTGGGAGCTGGTCTAGATAAACTATAAATAATATTATAATAGAGATAATAAATAATAAGTGAATTTAAATATGCTATATTTCAAACAAGTATACAGATACTTGACCATCACACTGATTTGTGTTTGTTAAACATCTCATTCCAGATTTCTTCCCTTCATTGCTGTTATAATTTTCCATGAAGGCTTTGCACTACTGTAGGTTTTGGAACATGGCTGTTGGGAACTGTGTTTATTCATCCAGCCAAGAGTATGAGTGAGGTCACTACGTTTGGAGAGGAACCCTGCCAGCATTCCAGTTTATCCCCAAAGTCAGGGTTCTGTGCAGACCACATCGAGTACTCTAGCCTTGACAAAGCAGGTCTTTATGGCTCTTGCTTTGTGCACAGAGGAATTGTCATGCTGAAACATGGTACAAAGATAATACAAATAATCTTTGATATTTTTAATATTTATTTATCATCTCAAAATTGTTTCAATGAATAAAGAAATGCTTAGACTGTTGACAATTACATAAATTACCTAATAGCTAGCTGTTTATCTTTGACTCTACCTGCAAATAATTTTGAATTAAAATTAAGCTTAGAAGATTGCACTGGAAACAAGAATAAAAATTTTCAGAGAAACCCATGGCAGTGTGTGTATCTATGTGAAAAGACTTTTGCTTTAATTAAGGAATTACATATCAGGAGGTGGTGTAGTGGTTAGCACTGTGGTCTCACGGGTCCAACCTCCCGGGTCAGAGGTTTGATTTCTGCCTCGGGTCTGTCTGTGTGTGCGTGTGTGGCGTTTGCATGTTTTCCCTGTGATTGTGGGTTTCCTTTGGGTGCTCCGGCTTCCTCCCACAATCTTGTGGTGTAGGCAAATTGCCATTTAAAATTCACTGGATGGTGTGTGTGTGCTTTGTGCCCTACAATGGACCCAGGGTGTACTCTGCCTTGGGCCCCAGGTTCCAGGCTACCCTGTATAGGTAAAGCCGTATAGAGAATGAGTGAGAAAAGGGTCACATGAAGGAAAAACTTTAAGAGAAATCAGACAAGCCAACCCAAGCCCGCAGCCCACAGGTAAAAGTCTTGGCCAAACACTGTTAACAATATCAGCACAATTTGCTTTCCAGTGAGCTGGTCATTCATAATATGCATGACTAACACTACATAGTTTAATAGGGAATTAATCAGCAAAAATTATATATACTTCGAACAATTTACCATCAGCTTGAATTCAAGTAACTGGTTAGCCATTTATGTTAGCTGCTACAATTAATGCTTGTTATGTATTATAGCAGATTAGTTTGGTATTAACAAAGAAAATAGATTTGATTGTTTAAAGAAGCAAATTCAGCAAATTACTGAAACATTACATTAAATGTAAATGGCCAGAGAGGCAGTGCAGACGCCTCATGTTACCAGAAGCAATTCCAGAGTCTGTTTTGGCTCGAGGCAAAAATGTGCAGGGGGCCTCACAGTAATACAGTACTGTGCACAAGTCTTGAACCACCATTCATTTCATATTTTGCTTCCAAAGAGCCAGACTTTCTTGTATTCTTGCAGCCTGAACTTTTAGTATACTAATTAGGTCCAACCTCTGTTTTTTCTTTTATTCCAGAACTCATTATAAATTTCTTCAAAACAATCATCATGGTAGACACACAGCCAACTCGCAAAAAAAGATGCAAGCTTTTTACGGAATCTGCCAAGAAAATCTTCACCTGTTGGTTTCCGACATTTTGTTTGTTTTTTCCACTTGTCATTTGCATCCTCGTTAATATTCATTAGCGTCTGGCAAAGAATCGGCTTTGTTTGTGTTCGATTATTTCAATGTTTATGCAACTTTTTTTGACTTTTTCTTTTCATTTTAACATACATTCTTACACATGTAATAGAAACTTTGAGAACCATGTATGGTCTGTGTCAATCTTTGATTTAATCATTGAATTAAATTTTACTTAATATGCAGAAATGGGGGTGGCGCAAGAATTTTACACAGTATTATAAATCATGTAGCGTGAGAAGGTGACTACAAAATAAATTGGCACAGCTCTTGCTGCATTATATTCTTTTACACTCCTTTACTTTATTGAAAACATAAATGTATACAGTGTATACAGAGTCAGTGACTGTAAGAAAGAAGAAGAGACCCCTGAGAGTTATAACATGCAATTTAAAGGGATAAATAGAAATGTAATGTAAGGCATTTCTATAAAACTCATGTAAAAGTGCACTAAAAAATCTACAAAAAGTTTAAAAACCTTCATTGGTGGGCTGTCTTAGATTGCTAACCCCTCTTTCCCTTTTTTTCTGCAGTTCTCCTCCCCATCTCTCTCTCTCTCTCCCTCTTTTCCTCATTCTCCACCCTCTGTCCTTACCACTCTGTCTCTTTGTTTCCACTTTTACCTATCTACCTTGCTCTCTTCTTCAGTTTTTTCTTGCTCAGCTTCTCTTCTCTTCTCCTCTCCAGTTCTTCTTCTTTTATTTTATTTTATCATTTTCTCTTTTTTTTTTCTTCTGTATCCTTTTATAAAAACATTGCAGCTATGCTCCGACTCATACGTGATCATGCCAGGAAACACCCTGGGGTAAGTTTTGCTCATTTTATTCTTCTATTGACATCTTATTAAGCTCTTTGATTTTGCCTCCCTTTAAAGGAAATGTGATGATATAATTATTAGGTATTTTATGCAGACTCTGTCTTTATAAGGAAATTTATGCATAGTTTATGAATCACATTTTTACTTGACCACAGATATTGCAAACTAAATGTATAATATATACATTTGAATGTCATATTATATTCATAAGCTATTATTTGTAAGTGTTAGTAGACTATTAATATACTTGGATCTATTTTCTTTTTGCAGCTCATTCCACAGTTTTTCTTCATATGCCTGGGAATCGGAGGCGCTGCAGTTTATCTTGTTCGTCTAGCCAAGGGACCCCATGTTACGTAAGAATCACTCAGTGCATTTTGTTCATATGTTTCTTGTGTAATTCTGATGGTCCATTAAATCCATAAGCAGAACTGGGAAATAGGATATGGTAAATATCCCAAGGGGATAGCGTGCCTTTGTTTATAATGACTAGTATCAGATAGCAGAAAATGCCTTAATTGTATATCAGTTTTGGTGAGTAATGACTGCTTTTCCCACATCATTAGATGGAACAAGTCCAGCAACCCTGAACCATGGAATGAGCTCAGCCCTACCTATCAGTATAAGGTGTGTGACAAGTTTGAATTTCCTCCGGCCAGTCATTTTCGTTTCATGGTCTAGGTTGCATGTATAACATAAACAATGTCTAAATCAATAATAATATTAATCATTGTTTATTTATCTTTTAATAGTTTGTAATTTACTAGCCTTTTCTTTATTTCTTTGAATATGGGAAATAAAAGTTTGCAGTTACATTTAAAGCTTGCTCTCTTTATTGTCCATTTTCTTAGTTTTTTGCTGTAAACACAGACTACAAGAACCTGAAAAAGGAAGGGCCTGACTTCTAAAACTCTGAAGATGGTGCCGCAGGATTTCGTTGATTTATACAGTCAAATCTGAAATAGACCTGAGATGAAACTATGTCAAAAAATTGTAAATTGTGGCCGGTAAAGTGTATGAGCAATTGATGATTACTTCTCTAGTGTGAATGTTCTGGATAGCAACTAGGTTGATTTTTGCCTACACCTAGTAAACCCAGTTCTGTTTGTTTGTTTGTTTGTTTGATGATTTGATTGTTTGTTGTAAATACATGTAGGTTTAATAAATGTTAAATGATGTATTCCAAGGAATATAAAATAAGTACATCATAGTTGCATGCAGTAAAAATAATAATAAATAACTCTGTACAATTATTTAGTTTGGTTTCAAATATATAAATTGTCTATAGTTTTTGCAATAAACTTTTTGACCTTCTTCAATGGCTTACCATGATAAACCAGTATGTTCAAAATGATATCATTGTAATTACTGACTTTTTTACACTCTGAATTAAAGACTCTATGTATATTAACTTCTGATCAACAGTTATAATGAATATATATGGGGGGAAATGCGCTTATGTTATGCTTACATCACTTGGTGCTTTAATATTGATTATTATTAATCACTTGTTGACTAGGAGAGGGAATAATTGAGATAATGTAGTGTGATTTGTACTATCATTTACTTCCATTAATCTTACACCATTATAGAGTGATATTTAGGTTCTTCACATGTTTCTGTATTTTGTCGTGTGAAAAAAAAAAACAATACACATTGCATATTTGTTTCATATGATTTGTCTCTAGTGGGGGTTTATGTGGGGAGTTGAACAATGAAGATGATTTGTGTACTGATTAAGTACCAGGCTACACTCTGTGTGTGCCTTTCATGTTTGAATGAGACAGAAGTGTGTTGTGATGGATGTGTGGAATTTTCTCCTTGTTAGTACTGATTAGATGAGGACAGGACAAAGGGGCAGGTGGACGTATTGATGTTTTGGTGGAGACGGGACTGAGTGCTTATTTCAGAGCCCAGCATTCATGTTGCCATTGCATAAGTGCACAATTATCCGTGTGAAGCAGCACTGTAGCGTTTACATGCTGTAGCCCTGGCTTAGAGTCAAACATTCACTTAGGAACGTAATTTAGTGCAGCTTTGTCTGAAATAAAGGCTATTCAAATCTTAGATTTTAAACGCGGACTCTATTAACATTGAGTAACTTTATTAACTGTACAAAGTTGCACCCTACTTTGAGGTGCAACTATGCTAAAATCTTGTACAATGTAGAAATATTCTTCTTTAATGATAGTTTTTCTTACATATTATTAAAGGGGAAAACAATGCATTTTTTATTAAGGTAATAGGAGTTTCTCTAAATGTTTTTTTTTTTTTTTTTTTTTTTGGTGATTTCTGCTAATGCATCATTTGGAGATGCAGTACATCGAACATTTATCATATGACTTCCTTACGCGCACACAGCAGAAAAACTGTCAGAAAAACACAAAACTCAGTCAACTTCCTGTGCAGCCGTTCTATTTGTAGATTTCAAAGTAAACACTATTGAAAGATCATATAGCATTTAGAAAGTGGCCTCCCTGGGTTTGCACTATAAACACACAGGTCATGAGAAAGTGAGAGAGGGAGGAGGAGAGCGTCAAGAACCAGATGTTTGTTTTTTCATTGATGGAGATGAAGCTTGATCGCATGCAACGACCTTTTATAAATGGAGTTCACAAATATGGCATATATTAACATACACTTATTTAAAGCTACATTATGCATCTCCTGTTACGAGTTCTCTGTTACATCTTTAAATCTTATCTATTTTCTCTGCCCTCAAGAACAGGAAAAAGCCTCAATATACACAGGAAATACACTAATTTCAGTGTTTATACAGAAGTCTCCCTCAGTCGGCTCTTGAATTTTTCAGTGTTGGCTTACAGTTTTGCCACCAATATGTCACAAAGTTCGACATAAACCAGGTAACCAAGTATATTTTCTGACATTGGCCTTAAAGTGAATGTATCTGTGAGAATAGCAGGTGGATATAATGCAGGCTTTGATACGGTCCTATGTGCAGGATGTGCAGCCCTGGAGAAAGAGATCAAAGGCTTCAAGGAACATCTGGCTCTGCTAAAAGCTTAGAGCAAAACAAAGCAAGTTTAATAGGTAGCTGGAAGTAGAACAGGCTTCCACAAGCAAGCATCTCTGCTGCTGTAATAAACATAGTAACAGTAATATAATATATACATATAATGTATATTATTATATATATTACACAGAAAACTGCATACACACTAGTGCCGTTTTCTGTGAAGTGTGTTTTTAACCATGGTGAAAGAAAAAATTAAAATTGGAACACGCTGAATGCTGTACTGTGTCACATCAAAGCACTACAGTGTTTCCAGTGTCCCCGTCTGCCAAGCATGCCACTTCCTGAGGGACAGCAACAGACGAATAGGCCAGTGTGTTTAGTTACTATTTGCTTTGGGGCGAGGGGAAAAGTAAAGCAAATTGCATGCATTTGCAATTATATAATACAATACAAAATAACACATACAGTATGTCAGTATGTCATTAGGAAATAAAACGGTGGAATAGTTCTTGCAGGAACAGTGCTGTTTAATGCATTTGCATTTGAGAAGTTCATTTAGAGTTTAAAGAATTTAAGAATTTACAGCAACTCGGATTAGAGCCGTTCTGAAGGCTTTACAAGTCATAAGTAGCAGACAAAGCTCTGATACTTAACTGTTCAAAGGAGATTATAACAATTTTTTGGATGCCTTCAACATTGTTTTACAATGTAGAAAGAAATAAAGATCAGCAAGTACCATGGAGTTACTGTAGAAGAAGTGTCTTAACTTTTGAACAGTGCTATATACAGGGTGTATGCGCTGCAGTGGATTGGACAGGGTGCCAATCCATCGCAGGGCACACACAAAATAAACAATTTGGAAATGCCAATACCCAGAGTACCTGGATGAAACCCATCAAGCACAGGGAGAGCATGCAAATCCCATGCCCATAGACCCAAGGTGGGAATTGAACCCTCGACCCTGGGGGTGTAAGGCCACTACGCTATTGTGCTGCCTAGATATATATATGAAAGTGGTCCAAGGAAGGAAAACTGGTGAACATTGAGAGCCAAGGCTGGCCTGTATAGGTCATTCCAATAGAAGAGCTACTGTAGCTCAAATTATTGAAAATGTTAATTATGGCTTCAATAGAAATGGGTTGAAACACATATAGTCAGTTGCAGTTTGTTGTGTATGGATAGGTTGCCCATGATGACCATGTCCAAAGGCAAAAACACATGGGCACAGGAGCATCAGAACTTACCCACAGAACAATGGAAGAAGGTGGTCTGGTCTGATAAGTCACGTTTTCTTTTACATCATGTGGATGGCTGGGTATGTGACAGGGATGGACTATGGGGAAAAGCCAGGCTGCTTGCCGTGTAATGCTTTGAGTAGTGTTCTGCTGGGAAACCTTGCATCCTGCATTTGATGTGGATGTTATTTTCACCTGAGCATTGTTGCTAACCAAGTACACCCATCTATGGAAATAGTTTTAATTAATGACAGTGGCCTCCTTCAGCTAGAAAATGTCCTCTAATACACTGCAAAAATGGTTCAAGAATGATTTAAGGAACATAATTGTGAGTTTGAGGTCCAAATTCTTCAGATCTCAATCCAGATGATTTTACTTTTACTATTATACATACTGTACTGTAGCTCTGACTTCTACTGTCAATTTTTTACAATGCATTTAAGTAACCTATGATCATGCTCATTCATTATTTTTTTCTGGGAAAAAATTCTCCGGGGCAGTTTGACCAATCCAATCGTTCAATCGTATAGCAAAAACTAAATAATTACCATAAATACCAAAATAATTACAATGCTACTCTAATACAATCAGAGACTATATGTAACATAGCAGATTTTTTTTGTTTGTTTTTTGTTTTTTTTTTTTTTTTTCATAATTTAAGACAAACATTTTTTTTTCCTGTAGTATTTAATCTAGTGCTTAGAATAACCATGTTTGTGCATCTGAAGAGGCTTTTTTGTCTGTCTACTTTTATTAAAACATTGGATGAGAAGTTATCTAAAACATTTAAATTAATTGACACTTTTGAAATAATCTAATATTCCATTTCAGCCATGTAATTTGTAATAAAACTGGTGGAACACTGAGGTTGAGTGCATGAGTCTATAAATTCAAATGTACTGGGGAGAATGGGCTAAAATGTTCTGACGTGTGGATGAGATCTTCTCTCAGGGGAATGAAACAGTGCCTTGCAGTGGGAACAGTGTGACATTTAGTGTCACTAAATTCCCACTCTGAGGACAGAGGGAGACATTACATATACTGTGTGTCTGATGTAGCTTGTCTCCTAGCCGTTATATTATATTCATTTTCACGATAACTGTCACATTGAGGCTTTTATTGCATAGTAGCTGATTTTTCATTTAAAATGGCTTTGTAAAAAGACAATTTTCAAAATGCTTTTTAGAATCATATTCTATGATAATAGATTCAGTTTTTGTTTGTTTGTTTGTTTAATTTATTTTACACTGTATTGACATTTATATAGTTATTGTTGCCTGCATTTATTTGATTACTTATATCAGTGTTTCCCAAACCTGGTCCTGGTGGACACCCTGTCCTGTACATTGTAGTGCTTCGTACATCCCTGATCTTTCACATTGAGTTCAATTGAGAAAGAAAATGGTTAACTAGCTGATTTGTTGAATCAGATGTATGGGGTTGATCATTTTAAATACAATAACATTTATTTATTTATTTATTTATTTATTTATTTATTTAATCAACACTAGGTGGTTTTCAAAGGCAAGTGATGTCCAGTCACATGGCCACATGAAAAGCACATATGCACTAAATTTTTGCTGTTATGTTTTTTTCTAGTCATCATCACAATGATGAAGCTGCAACCATAATTTGTATTGCTATTTTATATTTTAGAGTGATAAAAAAAAACAGCTGGGACAGTAGGACAGTACACTGTGAAATAAAACAATATTTAGCCATGGCCATGGTACTACATAAACAACACAGGACTACATAAGACTACACATAATGAAATTAGACAACAGCACAGACTGCACACAGACCATAACAAATCCATTATGCAAGACCATACAAGTGCTGCAAATTAAGGCCAGTGCAGCACAGAATTTGTGCATTTGGAAAAAGGCATGAAATGGTGTTCACTTGTAAGTGTTGTGGGTGTGTTTGTGTTTGTTTGTAGGCTTGCGTCATTCCGGTCCCTGAATGGTGAGAATGACTGATGATGCTTGATTTGGCATGGGGAAATAACTGTTGTCAGGCTGTAAGGGTCGGAATGTTTTTGTTTATCTTTTTCCAGACAGCAGCAGGGGTGTGTGTGCGTGTGTGTTTGTGTGTGTGTATATATATGTGGGCATCCACAATGCTGGTGGCATTGCAAATGCAGCCTGTGATGTAAAGATCTATGATAGAGGGAGAAGAAACCTCAAACCAAGACAGTGCAACTCCCAAACTATGCTGTGATACGGCTGGTCAGAATGTCCTTGATAATTTCTCTACAGTCTATGTTCAGGATGGAGGTGAAACATTTCTCAAATAGAAGACCTTTTTTTTTTCTTTTTTTTTGGTGTTGTTGTAGTTTTGTGTTGTTGTCATTGTTGGTATTGAGAGGCAAGTTGAGGTTCTCTGCTAGGTGACAATGTAGATGGAGGAGCTTCAGTGCTGAATGGAGAGTAGTTGTTTTGTCCTGTTTTAAAGTCAACAACGATCCTTTTAGTTTTTTTCCACATTCAGAGACAGGATGTTGGCTCTACACCACTCTGTTAGCCATGACACCTCCTCTCTGTACTTTGTACAGATTTGTTACTGTTAAAGACCACCACGGTTGTGTCACAAAGTGGGCTGAGCATACATCCCTGAAGGGCCCCACTGCTCAGTGTGGTGTTCCTGGAGATGCTGTTCCCGATCCAGACTTGCTGTGTTCGCCCTGTCAGAAAGTCTTGGATGCAGTTGCAGTGGGAGGGGTTAAAGCTAAACGCTCAGCAGCTTTCTAATCAGGTCTCGTGGACTGATTGTGTTTAATACTGAACTGAAGTCTATGAATAACATTCGACCATACATTTCCCTTTTGTCTAGATGGGTGAGTACCAGATCAAGGGTGGTGGGGATGCCGTTGTCCACTGAGTGGCTGGGTCGATATGCAAACTGCAGTCTCTAGAGTCACTTGACTGTCTAAATACAGCCAGCCTACAAATACATTTAGTTTGGGTTTCAGAATGTCTTAAACTGACCAAATGCAAAACTCTGTAGGTCTCAAATTATAAAAGAGGGTGAAGGATACAATTAAGTGGGGAAAAAAAAGGTTTTGTCTGTTGCTTTTCTCCTCCTAAAAGTAACAGTGTTTAAAGTGTATCCACAGAATTCCAGGTTAAGTTACTCCCATGCACAGACAGGTGAAACTGTCAGCATTGTTCCCGCAGAAACCCAATACCCGTGGAGCCTCCGATCCCTGTGCACAAAAAACAGAATTCTCTAAAGATCAGATCAAAATAACTGAATTCTCTAAAAATCAAATAAAAAGTTCAAGTATAAAGAGATACAATTTTAGGAACCTTTATTTACTTTAAGGTGCAATAACTTTACAAAGGTTTCAGAAAATACTTTCATCATTCTAGCAGACATACTCTAGGGTGCCAATTACCAATAGATTACCATGTGCATGGTACAGATGGCACAGTTGGTTTGCCTTTAGCAACCAACAAACAAAATGTTTCATTTGAAAACAGATATATAACCATATTTTTAGAGTTTTAAACTTTCATGGCAGGGGAAAAGCATGAATATATATGATATAGCCATCAGAAATTCAAACAAAAGCCAATGTGTCATGACTGGCCAATCTTGTCACTTTTTTGTCACGTGCTCATCCAAGCAAAGATATTTCCTGGTGGATGCAGTAGCTGATGTCAGTGGTTTGAATCTGTTCAAAGAGTTTTTGAAGAATCTTGGAGAATATTTAAAAAAGATGTCTACACTTTGTTTCCTGTATTGCAGGAAATAAATGACAAGTATGTCACTTAATGTCCATTATGCATTTTATAAAATTGTTCGAACACCATGTTATATATTTAACATATCCAGCATACTGTAGTGTAGCACTATGAGGAAGCAGAGAAATGAGGTTTGTGTACAAGAGACAGGAGATGCACACACTGTTGGTTAGAGGGTGCATACATGTACTATGATAAGGGGATGTCTATAGAGGAGGCTGATGATATTCTAAGCTAAACCCTATATGGTTTATAGGGTTTTCACAATCTTTAACAAGCTTTGTATGCTCTCTAATATTTTCTATTAGTTTGCAATATTTCTCGCTTTATTTTTCATGAAGAATGAGAAATGTTTTTCTTAAAATTGCATAGTTATGCCACTAACATATACATACATTATTCATTATTTTCTTATGATGTTTTCTGGGTGATGTGATAGTTGGAGCGCAACCCAGGGGAAATCAGGCATGAAGTGGGGAACACCCTGGAAGGGGTGCCAAGCCGTTGCAGGATGCACACGCACACTATAGGCAATTTTGAATGCCAATCAGCCTAATCTACATGTCTTTGGACTGTGGGGAAACCACAGGGAGAACATGCAAACTCCACACACAGACCAGAGATGGGATTCACACATTTAACCCTGGAGGTGCGAAGCCCCAGTGCTAACCACTACATCATGGTGCCGCCTACATACGTTACATATATTTTATATACACTCACTGAACACCCATGCTCCTATTCGTTCATGGAATTATCTTACCAATTGTGTGGTAGCAATGAAATTCTATTCAGAATTGTGCACCAAATGTGGCCCAACATTCAGAGTCTGTAGAGCTAGCGAGCTATATGCTATAGTAATAGCCTCTGATAAAAACTGAATGATGGGAATGGGCTACAACATCAAAAGTTTATGGTCTATTGTTTTGGCAGGTGCATCGTCATCATCATCATCATTATGATGTAATTGAAGACGTCGAAGGATGTGCTTGCCAAGACACTCAAATGTGTACAGCCTCGGTCTGCTGTCTGCAGTCATAGACAGTGGCACAGACACGAGTGTCAGGGCTACCCCTTGGCAGTACATGTTCTTTGCAAACTCTCCTATTTTGAAAGAGTTTCTCACAATCCTGCTCAGATGTGGCTCCCTCTTGTACTGTTGGTTGAAGTGCACTCCTTGCTGTCACTAGGGTAACAAATTCTTGTGCCTGATCTTTCAACCACTATTTGTAGACATTCTTGTACATGGCAATGAATGTTCCTTAACCCTTAATGAGTTAAAGTGACTAAAGATCTCTGTGAAACCAACCTTTTTTTTTTTCTTTCTCTGCTGTGGAAACATGGCCTCCTCAGTACTCAGCAGTTGCCATAGTGTGTTGCCATCCAGCCTCCATTGTGATACATGTTGTCAATGGCTACATCAACAATCTCATGTTCATATACACTATTGTGGATATAGACACCAATTTCTGTCTTTGACATTTGGTCTGTGAGTCTCAAACCTGGTAAGAAGAAATGCATTGGCCCGTGACACTGAGCTTACTGATTAATGTCTCTCTCTCAAACTCATTATAGAGGAATTAAATCTTGCAACCCAGCATGATTGGTGAAACTGGTAAATGTGACAGTCGTGTGTAATGGAACTGTTATATAGTATTTACACACTTTTTTGATGGCTTGCAATTTTAATTCATCATGAGTTTAATTCATCATGAGGTACACATTGTACCCTTGGAATTATAAGGTTATATCTATGTTTTTTTTTTTTTTTAATCACAAATGAGATATTCGCATTTTCTTATTCTGTTACAGACATATTGACTTACGTGAGCAGAGGTGGATAGAGTAACCAAAACATGTACTCAAATAAGAGTAGCTGTACTTCAAAATAATATTACTCAAGTAGAAGTAAAAAGTAGTCATCCAAAATATTACACAAGTAAAAGTAAAAAAGTATTCGGTGAAAAGACTACTCAAGTACTGAGTAACTATCATCATAATGTCTGATTTATTTATTTATTTATTTTTAGAAATTATGTAAGCAGTCAGAGAAAAAGATAAAATAATGTACAAATTGCAACATTTCCAAATAATAAAATAAATGAATGTAATAAAATTAATGAATAAAACTAAATATATTTACAAAATAATAAATTAAGGAATAAGAACACAAATTTCCGAATCTCCTTTTTTGAAACAAACACCTACTGTAGGTAACATATGTGTTTGAACAGTGTAACTATTTCCTGTGTAAGATATAAGATGTATATTCAGTTGCCCTGCAAATGACTCAGCAGATCGAAAACAACATTAGAACATGTGTACAAGACGTCTCATTTAACCATAAACTGTGTCCAGCAGAACAAATGTAAGAACTTTATATATTTTTTAGCCTCTAGGTTATTTGCTAATTATATATGTTAAGATAAAACAGCTAAACTAACCGCGACATGTTTGCTTCACTGTCTACCACCGCTGAAGACAATTCCCCCACCCTTGACTCCATGCGGTTATTGTTATTGCGACTGATTGGTCAAACGGAGTCATGTGATTATAGTTGCTACATCTGATTGGCGAAACACAGTCACGTGGTAGATCCAGCAGCTGCATTTCTCTGGCAAACACAAAGAATATCTAATGTGTCTAATAAATGGTTAGAAAATCAGATGCTACATCTGATTGGCGAAACACAGTCACGTGGTAGATCCAGCAGCTGCATTTCTCTGGCAAACACAAAGAATATCTAATGTGTCTAATAAATGGTTAGAAAATCAGATGCTACATCTGATTGGCGAAACACAGTCACGTGGTAGATCCAGCAGCTGCATTTCTCTGGCAAACACAAAGAATATCTAATGTGTCTAATAAATGGTTAGAAAATCAGATGCTACATCTGATTGGCGAAACACAGTCACGTGGTAGATCCAGCAGCTGCATTTCTCTGGCAAACACAAAGAATATCTAATGTGTCTAATAAATGGTTAGAAAATCAGATGCTACATCTGATTGGCGAAACACAGTCACGTGGTAGATCCAGCAGCTGCATTTCTCTGGCAAACACAAAGAATATCTAATGTGTCTAATAAATGGTTAGAAAATCAGATGCTACATCTGATTGGCGAAACACAGTCACGTGGTAGATCCAGCAGCTGCATTTCTCTGGCAAACACAAAGAATATCTAATGTGTCTAATAAATGGTTAGAAAATCAGATGCTACATCTGATTGGCGAAACACAGTCACGTGGTAGATCCAGCAGCTGCATTTCTCTGGCAAACACAAAGAATATCTAATGTGTCTAATAAATGGTTAGAAAATCAGATGCTACATCTGATTGGCGAAACACAGTCACGTGGTAGATCCAGCAGCTGCATTTCTCTGGCAAACACAAAGAATATCTAATGTGTCTAATAAATGGTTAGAAAATCAGATGCTACATCTGATTGGCGAAACACAGTCACGTGGTAGATCCAGCAGCTGCATTTCTCTGGCAAACACAAAGAATATCTAATGTGTCTAATAAATGGTTAGAAAAGTAATGAGTCGAGTGCAGCCGAATGTCAAAGGCGGAGTACTTAAGCGGAGTAAGAGTAGCGTTTCTTCTTCACAAAAATACTCAAGTAAAAGTAAAAAGTATGGTGCGGTAAAACTACTCATAGAAGTTTTTTTTTTTTTTTAAGTTACTTAAGTGAATGTAATGGAGTAAATGTAACTCCTCAGCTCTGAACGTTTTCTTTATATGGGAAAAAAAGGCAGTATTTGCTCTGTGCAGCACAAAAACTGTTTTAATATCTTAAAACTGCTCTGAATGCTGATAGAGCCTTATAATTCCAAGGGTTTAACATGCTTGGTGATTTCTATAAGCTGTTAAACCAACACACCAGTTGTGTTCAGAGTAAAGTTCAGAGTAAAGGTCAGGTACATATTTGCTGCTCCGAATACAAGAGAGCTGATCACTGCTACTATAGAACTGCTTTCCATTTTCAACATTCTCTATACAGAACTTCTCAATATTTCTGCAGGCTTGTGTCAAATCTGCACATCAGAAAGTCTTTTAAGTGTCTGATGCCCCATGATCATTATCTGTCCTGCTTTCTCCAAGATGGGCAGCTTCTGTTAATGCATGACCAATTGACATATTTCCAGATAAAGGTGTCATGCTTTTTTAATGGTGGCAGAATTACATGGCATTGAATACAACAAACTAAGCTTAAAACTACTCACTCACTCACTCATTCATCATCTATACTACTTTATCCTGTATTCAGGGTGTGGGGGGCCTGGAGCCTATCCCAGGAGACTAAGGGCACAAGGCGGTGTATCCCCTGAACAGGGTGCCAATCCATCGCAGGGCACACACATACACACACTCATTCACACAATACGGCCAATTTGGAAATACCAATTAGCCTAATCTGCACGTCTTTGGACTGTGGGAAGAAACCGGAGTACTCGTAGAAAACCCTCCAAGCATGGGGAGAACATGCAAACTCGATGCACATGAATCGAGCCTGGCTGGGAATCAAACCCAGACCCTGGACGTGCAAGGTGACAGACGTTAACCCTAATGTTAATCAATTAACACACTTAACATATGGAAATTCTAAAGCTATTGGAAGTTTACACATTTATTTACGTCCTACTTTTGTCATGTCATGAGCTGAAATGGGTTATTGATACCTCATAATGAAGTTAACAGGACCACAGTTGTGTATCAGCTCATATACTAGTCGGTATGACACCGCGCAGAATTGTATAAATATATGATTAAAATGCTTAATGCGCAAATAGATCTACATCCATCTAATCTGATCATTGCTGCCATTGTCTGGGTGTCATACAGAACAGTCCGCACAATCCACAAGTGTAATTTGAAGATGTGCCGTGTTGCTGCCAAGTTCGTCCCCAGGCTGCTGACCCAAGAGCAGAAGGAAAATCATGTCAGTGTCTGCCAAGAACCCCATTAGCGTGCCGTGGATGACCAGTCCTTGCACTTTTTGATTTATGGAGTGTCAAAATTTCTGCAGCAAAACTTTTTTTATACAAGAATCTATTTCATATATACTCTCCTGCCTCTAGCCTAAAGCTAAACTACAATGATTCTAATACTCTGAGATAGAAAAGCATTTCAGATCAGGAAACCATTGTTGTTGTTTTTTACTATGTGTGTTTTAAATGGAATTAACTATAATTACGCTTATTTATTTTGCGATATTCGAAGTTTGGGAAAATGTAGCCTTTCACTGAAACTTGAACTCAGTTGCTGCTACAGAATCATGGAGAGCTGCCCGACAGCGCCACCTAGTGGTCCAATTCAAAACAGCAATAAAAACAAAACAAAAAGAAATAAAGTTATTTTTCATTTTGTAATTTAATAAAAAATAATAAAATCACTCGCGTTCCTTCTTTTTTTCATCGAAAAAAAGAAGTGGCGGAACCCGGTGGGTTTTTACCTAGTAGTGCTTGATAACGGTTATTATTATTAGTAGTAGTAGGAGTAGGAGTAGTAGTAATACTAGAAGTATTTAATGTGCCATTTAATGAAGCTAAACGAAATTGCAACACCATTTCTTGAGCATCTATCAGCGACTACAGGATAACTATCGAGATTCGAAGCACTCCACTTATATCATAGCTTCGCCGAAAGAATTCTTTCATAAATCCCTAGCCTCGTTTACTCTCATTGTGTTTACGGTACAGTCTTGCCATGACCAATATGGCGGACGCGTTGACGTATGACCCAGCGGCCATTACAGCGTCTGTGCGCGTGCCTGCGTGAAAATGAAGGCTCCTTTTAGGCGCGTGTCATCAAAATGCGACAAGCATTCTGATTCCGTCCTGTTGCTTAGTGAGGGTTCAGTTTTACGCGTCTGTAATGATGGAGAATTACTCGGGATTGTATAAGGAGTCGACCACTGCCGCAAAGCAGCAGGAGAGACACTATTATCTCCTGTCCGAGCTTCAAATTCTGGTCCAAGACTTGCCAAGGTAGCTACCTAATTATTGTTGTTGTTTATAATAACTGTTTTGATGTAAACAAAACAGTTGATTTATGATTAAGTTCCGTTTACGACCTGAAAGGCTGACTTGCACTCTTTTTAAAAGCTGGTTTCAGCAGCGCTTGTCGTACACAACACTGAGTGATTTGGCTCAGGCTCTCATAGATGGCACTGTGTATGAGATTGTCCAGGGCCTGTTGGACATCCAGCACCTGACTGAGAGAAACCTGTACAACCAAAGGCAGAAACTGCACACTGAGCACAGAGGTGTGGTGGAGCGAGCTGTGACACATGTATGATGTATTTTATCTTTTCCTTAGTAAAATTGCATCTTTTTTACTTAAGGATGTGTCGTCTCTTTGTCTCAAGCTCTCAAGCATGAATTGTTACGGAAACAGAAAGTGGCTCTGCAGAGCTGCAAATCTCATAACCTCAATGTACTCAAAGCAAGCCAGCGAGCAGAAATGGAGGCAAGTACATTTGGAAAAAGTTTTATTTATTAATTAAATATAAATCAATATTATGGCGGTACAGTGGTGTAGTGGTTAGCACTGTCCGATTGCACCTCCAGGGCCGAGGATTCGATTCCCACCTTGGGTCAGTTTGCATGTGCTCCCTGCGTGCTTGGTGAATTTCCTTCAACAGTCTAAAGACATCCAAATTATGCTAATCAGTGTTTACAAATTGGCTGTAGTGTGTGAATGAGCATGTGACAGTGTACACTGTCCAGGGTGTACCCCACCTCATGCACTAAGTCTCTTTGGATAGGCTCCGAGCCCCCTCGGAGCCTATCCAGTGAAAACCTAAGACAACAAAAATGTGTATTGCACAAGACAGCTCTATATACAGTTTAAGCGGTATAAAAGATGCATGAATAAATCAAACATTTAGGTTGCATAATAATCTGTAAAATATAATTTAAAGTTGTTTTTATGGTAAGCCTACCAATCTTCCTGAAGGTGAAACATTCATGCATGCTAATAAATGCTGTTCTGTCTCTCTTACTGTGCCAGGGTCTGGAGCAGCGTGTGAAAGATGAGCAGCGAATGATGGATGAGAAGATTGTGGCAGAGATGGATCAGAAGGTCTTGGACCAACAGAATACACTTGAGAAAGCTGGAGTTCCTGGTTTCTACATCACCACCATCACACAGGTGCACATAATATCTCCATGTCCAGTGACAGTGTCCAGTCTTTTATCTTAACTTTTTTTTATTATTATTATCATTTTTCTAAATCAGTTCTGTCATTCTTAACATTTTTTTGTCTGTGTTTTTGACAGGAAGTGACAATGCAAATGAACTTGCTGGAATTGATCCTGAAGTTACAACAAAAAGAGACTCAGGCTGGAAAACTACGTTGAGTGACATAATTTAAAAAAAAATTTCCCCATATTAAGATGATCCATTGTTGTGTGCATCTTAAGCTGTCTGGGGCTGTCAGCTTGTGTTGGAAACTGTCTGGAAAGTATCCCCAGTTTGGGCATGAAAGTTGTACTTGGTCTCTGGAGGTACATCTTGTTGAAATGTTCATCACCCCACTGCCTTGAGTAATATTAACTTTCAGTTTACTCATGCAGCATGCAAGTTCCTGCCCCCAACCGTCATCTCACATGTTCAAGACTGTTTGTTAAGGTGGAGTAACCTCGATTTCTGTAAACATTAATATACAAATGTTTAAGTTCAGTAATGCATAATAAAATCGATCAATCACAATGTTCTTTATTCAACATACTTATTTACTTTATTAACTATGTACTTTTCTAATGTAAAATAAATAAGTTTACTATTTATGATATAAAAAATTGTCAGAATCAGCAAAACGGTTTATGTTTAGATTAAATTGAATAATTAAATGGCCCTTAAACTGAATTGTCAAACGTAGAACTAATCAAATATTGTTAAAACTGCTAATTAAAATATGAGTAACTAATTTCAAAATGTAAATTCAGGAGAGCACTCATTAAAAATTTAATGGCTATGCAGCAGAACAGTGAAAATGTTGTCATATGGACCTAAGACAACAAAAATGTATATTGCACAAGACGGCTACTTAATAAACCCACAGCAGTAAGACAATGCTTTTTCCCTAGATTTATGAGCTGAGGAGCTACAGGTTGAGCTAAATCTGCATGTGTATTTAATTGTGCTGTTTTAAAATGGAGTAATTTGTGTAAAACACAAAAGCATACAGTAGGTCAACTATATTTGTACTTTTCCATCCATTAAGCTGAATACTATTGTATATCCACCACAGGACAAACACACTGTCACCAAACTGTAGAAAAGGAAACACAAAACTACTAAAGGGGAACTGCATAGGAGGTATTATTAAAAAAAAAAAAAATTAAAAACTAAATACCTACAATTAGGAATCTGCAGGTTCAAAGCATTCTTTATAGATACACTCCAGAAGACTGGAGGAAACATTCCAAGCAGACGCATTTCACGCTGGTGGATCATGACCAGGTTGTAAGGACTGCCTCAAAATGTCAAAAGAAGAAGAAGGAGCAAGAGACAAGAAGACAGATTGTCAATTTACTGAAAACGGCATTTAAACTCAAATAGCTGATCAAATGTTTAAGACCGTAGCTCCAAAATGCCTACAACAGAACTAAAAGTGTCAAAAAAAGTACCACCGTGGAGTGGAGTAACACCACCGTTCTTGTTGATAAGACGCTCATATTGGCATGCAACTTTCCAGGAGGCTGGTGGGAATGTTGCTCCATGTGGGAAAGATGGCTTCACGAAGGGCATCCACAGTCTGGAACTGACATCCATTTTTTGTAAATTTCCCTTTGCCATCCATCCCCAAACATTCTCTAGGGGATTTAGATTAGGGAAACCTGCAGGATGGTCCAGAAGTTCAACGTTCTTGTCCCGGAAGAAGTACTTCATCAGCCGGGCGTTGTGAACTGCAGCACTGTCATGTTGAAAGACCCAGTCATTACCACACAGACAAGGGCCCTCAGTAAAGAGCGTGTCTGCTGCAACATGTCCACATAGCCAGCCGCCGTTTCACGCCCCTGCACAACCTAAAGCTCCATATTCCCATTGAGGAAAAAGCACCCCAGATCATGATGGAGCCTCCTCCACTGTGCCGCTTAGAAAACATCTCCAGTAGGATCTCCTTGTCATGCCTGTATCAGTGGAAGCCATCAGGACCATCCAGATTTTTCTCGTCCGAGAATAAAACTTTCTTTCATCTTTTATCTTTTAATGTCCCATGTTTGGTGCTCTCTTGCAAATTCCAACCGTCTGGGCAAGTTTGTGGTGTGGGAGGGGACGTGGCTTTCAAAGGCGTATTTTGTTCTTTAAGCCCTTCCCTCGCAGATGCCTTATTATGGTTATTGGGCTGCAGTTAATTTGGGACGAGGATCGGTCCATGTCTTCACGGACATCCCGTCGGATCCTCCGGCTCAGTGCAGGTGAAATTTTTTTGGGTCTACCACTTTATTTTTTTGTCTCATAACTCTCAGGATCTTTTAAGAAATTTAAAAGCCGTGTTTCGAGACCCCTTGCTTGTGCAGCTCTGCAATCCTGCCCTGTTCAAAAACAGAAAGTCTTTTTGCTTTTGCCATCAGGAGATCATGATAGTGTGACTATCTAAAGGACAGTGACATTAAAGCCATATTTTTGCACAGATTTTAACTTTTAAAGGTTATGGTCTTAAACATTTGATCAGCTGATGACTAGCCTGTCTGAGTTTAAATGCAGTTTTCAATAAATTGTTTACTCTCTATTTTTTGCCTCTTGCTTGTGCTTCTTCTTTTAACCTCCAGTGGTTTATACTTGTTGAGTTACATTGAATAACTTTGCGTTAAATGAACATAACTGTCAAGTTTTGGTGGCAAAAGTTCAGTGCTATGATGGGTAATTTGAGGAGATTTGTGAAGTTTCATAGCACAAGTTAACAAGAAGAGATTTTCATATATCATGCTTATCTATTGATTGATTGATTTATATTTTGTAGATGAAGAGGTCAACAAGCCATATATTTTTTGTTTTTTTAAACAATGGACATTGTTACAAAGACGATTTATAGATGTGACAGTGGGATCCTTTCCTGAGTGGACAACAAAGTGATTAAGTCATTATTATTATGTAATGAACATGTCCCATACACATTCCTCATCATTATTAATCTTTTGTCTCTCATCTTGTCTCGCATTTGGCTTTTCTGAACCATATAGCTTTATGTTACCGGCATAACAGTGGACACTATGGATAGGTTTGTAATTAATTGTACATATCTAAAAAAAAATCTGACAATGGTCAGTAGGTGTGTTTTACATGGATACAAATTTTCCACTGATAAAAACTCAGTCAGATAAAAAATTAATCATGTAACCACTTCAATCTTCATAGTGGGCCGAACCAGTTTGCGCATTTCTGAAAATTAGAGTTCTGATTTTCTGAAAATCGGATTAAGTGGTTTGAGCATGTAAAAACCTAAATTAGAATTTGATTAATTTTCAACGGATTGAGGGAACATTGTCCACGTTAGCATAGCTAATTAAATAAGACCCCTGCTAGGAAGGAACTGTTCCCTTAACTCTATCAGCATTTCCCAGTCTATGTATAGAATAATATGATCCATGGTATCAAGGAACACAAGCAGGAAGTGAGAACCCATATTGGAGACCAGTAGTACCGTAGGCCATTTACTACTTTACCCAGTGTTGTCTCAGTACTAATTACATATAAATGCAAATTAATTTTGTATTAATTTAGTTATTTTGCTCTGGCAAATCAATCTGATGACTGAGAGCAGACAGAAGATAGATAGTTTTAAAATCTTACTCGCACAATGAAATCTCATGGGCTTTTCCTTTATATTTCCAATTATTTTGCTTTAGAATGTTAAATCTGTTCATTTCTGGATCCCAGGGTTGAATCTCAAATAGTGTTAAATGGAAAGCTAGTGCACTATTTAGGGGGTTTATTTGTTCCAAAAAACAAAGTAGTGGCCTTGATCAGGGGCTGGAGAGCAAATTGGAATGACTTCTTTTCCCACATGACATCATGTAAGGAGTGTAGTCTGAATGCCGTGTTTAAACATAAGTTTGTACACAAATCATTGGGGGTGGAGGTGTTTCTGGATTTTTGTTCTTATATTCAGGAGGTTGATGTAAATGTCTATAAATGATCAAAACGTGAATTGTGCATAATACAGTAGGTGACTTTAGTAAGACTGGAGACATGTTTCCTACCAAGTTTTCAGCACAGTAGTAAAGAATCAGGACATTTCCTAATTGTTGTATCAGAGTATTACACCTGATGTTTTAATCATTAATTCATTACATTTCACAAAAATCCAGGTTATCCCTTTATCTGATTTGTCTGTGGTTTATCTGCTAATTAACTGTGGCGTTTTCTTCTAAATATAGATTTAAATCATCATCTATCTTTAAAACCAAAGAGAATCTACTATGTAACAAGATAGAGCCTCTATTAAAATATTACTATCCACCATCCATCCATGCATGCGTGGGTGCATAAACACAGGCACAGAATTTTCAGCACACACCACTGCAAAGACTTTCTCACAAGCAGAAATGTGATGTAAAAATAGCTGCTTTATTTAGAAGTTGAAAACGTATCTGAATAGTATATGGAACTACGCAGATAAGCTGCCATGATTATTTACTTTTTGTGACATTGTTCTCAAAAATCTTCATTCTTTTAATGCCTCGGGCTCTGAAAATGCTCAGTCGATACACCAGACAAAAACAGATTGTCATTAGAGTGTTTAAATACTAAAAGTTTAGTTAAAATGGACATGTTATCTACTACTAGTTCCCCACAAATAGTGATTATTTGGCAAAAAATTACTTATTTTAAATAGTATATGAATTATGCATTTGAGAATAATTAATTTTTTCCAGTTTCTCTGCACATCGTTTATTTACTTCAGTTTAGAACATGAAATATATTGTGTAAAACGTCTCATCAGAATACCAAAGTGTATATTTCTATACAAACATTAGTAACATGAGCCCCTGCACAGTAATGCGTATATACAAACATTTATTCTATATGCATTGAGCAATAGTGTTCCAGTAGCGTAGGAAAACATTATTTAACAAAAATATTTTTTTTTATCATAAATAAACTTTTTTCCCCCTGTAGAGACAGAAACATGAGCCAAAGTATTTATGAGGAGGTTTTCCAAGACCTCTGGAACAACCAACTGCAAACTTGCAAACCTTATAAATGTGCACTTTTGTGTGTTCCTAAGAAATGTCTGCAGTTTTATGCACAAGGCAATTTGTGGTTTGATTGTGTATTTCTTTTTATTGTAAACTGTGTTAAATGGGCTTTTAGATACTGTATATTTGGGGTATCTAGAGTTTTCATTTTCATGTGTGTGTGTGTGTGTGTGTGTGTGTGTGTGTGTGTGTGTGTGTGTTCCACGGAACAATGGTTGTTGGATCGTGTCCATATCTACATCCATGGTTATAATTACCTGTATTTCTATATATTTGGGAAGCTCAAATCCAACTTATTTCATTTTTTTTTCCTGATGTAGGCACACTGGTCCTGTTGTCATGTGCCACATTGTTATTTAGATCTCCTGCAGTAGATCAGCGGGGAAGAAGCCGAGTTTACGGCCTGTGCTGACTTTCAGATAGCCATTCACCTCCTCTCCTTTCTTCACCACTATCTGTAAGATACACAATGGAGATAAACACTTACAACATTCAAGTTACTTTGCACACATTAAACTTTGTCACGTTTGTCTGTTTTATTTACAGATCACTGACATTTTTTTTGTATTTATAAATTCTATATTTGTTTATGTACAAGATAGTAATTTGAATTTTGTCTGGGGCCAAGATGTTGGCTGCAGATCCTGTGGGTTGTGCGGTGGAGCCTCGGTGGATCAGGCTTGTTTGTCCCATGGATGCTCATGCGCAGGAGTCTACAATGCACTGGGTGTTCTGATACCTTTCTATCATAACTATTGGTATATAATGGATAATCAGTGTTATTCAAGTCAACTGGTGGTGGTGTTGATGTCAAAAGTTTGGACACACCTTATTCAATGTTTTTTTCTTACATTTATTGTAAAATCTGTAATTATATAGTAAACAAAAAAGTGTTAAATACCCCAGAAATGTGAAAAGCTGCCATCAAAAAAAAGCTAAATGTAGCTACTTTGGAAAATATAAAACATATTCTGGGTTGTTTAACACTGTTTTCTTTACTACATAATTTTATATGTGCTTTTTCATAGTTTGGATGTCTTTGTATGATGCTGAAAATAATAAGAATAAAGAAAAACCACTGACGGAGAAGGTGCATATATAAATGAATGAATGAATGAATGAATGAATGAATGAATGAAGTTTGTGGTCAAACACATACCTGGTCTTTCTTTAGTGTGATCTGACCCATCTCTCTATTCCCCACGAAGGAGCGTGTCACCTTATACACCCTCTCTGCTGCACGCACCCTGATGATGTAAGTCATGGGAAGGTAACCTGTTTTCTCTCCAATCTTACCCTAAACATACACACATACACTTTTCTTTATGGTAAAAAAAACAACAACACGGAAATAGGAGATACAGCAGAGAGGTGAAAAAGTGATATTTTATCTATGAAAACTTACCCTCCACCATTCTTCATTAGAATCATCAATCACTGTAATACGATCGCCAGGACTAAAGCACAGAAATAGTCAAAAGTTTTAACATCTGTTAGATGGAACATCTGTAGAAACACCTGAATCAATTAATATCTGTAATATATCGATGGTCAGTACAGATTATGGAGGATATCAGTATTAAGCATATAAAGTGATGTGAATCAAAGATTTGAAACCAGAAGAAAAATATATAAACACTTACTGGAAGTCCAGGTCATCCTTTTCAATCGCTTTGAAACGATACAGAGCCAGGTAGTAGTGAGTCTGACTGAAGGTCTGCTGCTGCTTTTTATTCTTTAACGTTTAGTAGACAAACAAAATATTAGGATCTTGGAATTTTTTATAGCAAGCACATTGATATCATTATCACATTTCTCACCTTGTCATCAGCAGCCGTCTTGTCTTTTTTATCTGCATCCTGCTTTCCTTTAAAAATGAAAGATCATAGGCAACAGATACAGCAACAGTTTATACGGTATAATATCACTTTTACTGCTGCAATAGCAATGCAATTCACATGGTATCATCCCATATCATCACTCACTGTCTATACTGATTTATCCTGTATTCAGGGTCGCAGGGGGCCTGGAGCCTATCTCAGGAGACTTAGGACACTAGGCAGGGTACTCCCTGAACAGGGTGCCAATTTTTTGCAGGGCACTCACACTCACATACACACACTACGGGCAATTTGGGAATGCCAATTAGCCTAATCTGCAGGTCTTTGGACTATGGGAGGAAACCTACCAAAACAGCAGGGGAAACATGCAAACTCCATGCACACAGAGAAGGGAATCGAACCTGGCCAGGATTCGAACCTGGACTCTGGAGGTGCAAGGCGACAGTGCTAACCACTACACTACCGTGCCACCATAATATCATAATTTTTTTAAATAATAAGAACGTACTATGCAAGACAACTTTTATAGAGGACATTGTGCCAACAGGGTTTGGCTTTGCAGGGGCTCTGGGATGTGCTGGAGTGTCTGACCCCAGGACATTGGCAGCGGATCATTTGGGAGCTGTGGGTTGTTGGGTGGGACGTCTTTGCATCGTTTGTCTGGTGCATCCCATGGGTGCTTGGTTGAATTGGGATCGGAGGAGTTTAAAGGTCAGTGGCCTTGGGCTCTTAGCCTGCTGGGCCCCATGCATGGCCTAGGCTACACATGATCCTGTCACAGTTTTGGTGCTGACCTGTCAATGATCAGAATGTTATGGCTGATCAATGTAAGTAACCTAACTTGCTTCATGGAGACATATAACTATTGCTGCCACCTTTTAACTGGAATGACTTCGTCAAGTCTATCTAAACTGAGTGGGCAAATGTTCCACCACAGAATCAGCAGTTTTACCTGTTCATTTCCCCCCAAATAAAAAAAAAATGACTTGCTACAACAAACCTTATATCAATTTGTTCAGTTTAGGGGAAAAAGGCTATTTTATTAACAACACACTAGTAATAACGCCTAAATTGCTTGTATATGGAACATATCCAAAATAAAGCCAATTACAGTACATGAAATTTGCCCTAATCTGGACTTGTTTATTCCAAATCCATGCAGACATGGTCTGCATTGTTATTAGGTGAGATGCTAATGTAACTAAATTAAATTAAAGTAATGCTAGTGTTTTACCTTCTCCCCCCTCTTCACCCTCTTTGGGCTGCTGAGCCTCTTCTTCTTCCATCATCATCATCATCTTGAAAAAATAAATGAATAAAACATTCTATATATTTATTATATAAGTTAAATTGAAATTAAATGTCAACAGTTTTTCTTGTAACTAATTCATCTGGAATGATTTTTTTCCTTTGGATGTGAATAAAGCATTCTTAATGTCACTACACAGTAAATGCCTTCTGTATTGTCTAAAATCATGTAATAGAGATAGAAAACAAAACAAAAAAATCATAATCATAATTTAGTCTTGTCTCCAATATTTTTGGCGCATCCTGTCAAATCATCAAACAGCACTGCTTTTCAAATTCAAATTTTATTAGTCAGATACACCATAATACACAGTGTGATATGCAGTGAAATGCCTTTCCCCATGTCTGCAGCACACTGGACGGCCAAATGAATGATGATGTAATGACAAATATACCTTAATAGTCCAAGCAGGATTTCAAGAGTTCACTTACATTCTTTTTATCGTCTGAGTTTTTCTTTCTCTCCTTATTTGCCATGATAACTCCAGTTCGCAGAGTATCGAAAACTGGGTCAGAGCGATTTTGCTGGCCTAGACATGCACACACACACACACACACACACACACACAAAAAAAAAAAAAACTTCAATAAAAAAAAATTCATAATCCTTCAACACTAAGACCAATTCTTGGTACACTATATGGCCAAAAGTACTTGGTAGCCTGAGTTTTGTCTGTTGTAGCAACACAAACATAACAGTAATGGGCTTCAAAGAACCAGCCTTTTTATTGTAGTCATGAGGAATAATTCTCCAGGCTTTTTTCTTTTTTCTTTTATCTTTAGTCCAGTCCCTGTACCTGAGTAGCTTCAGAAGAAGTTTTTGTTAAGCCACACAGTGACCTATAAGTCAAAATTAACATCTAACTTAAGGCATGACCAGTGAGAAACAGGTGCAGATGACAGATGAACGAGCGAGTGTGTTCGTGTACTGGCGATGCTGAATGCTGAGTTTTTGGAACAGACGAGAGGTTGATGCTTTTTTAATTGTATCTCAGGCGCTTTGCAGCCTTTCACAGTAAAACGTGTTTCTTCGTGTTTCTTCTTTAGTATGTTTTGCACAGTATTGTAATATCAATATGTAAAATCTACACAAGATATTAAAAATATTATTTGAGTGCACAAGAAGATGACACTGATATCCAGAAACGAGGCCTGATGTATGTTTGGTGGTCCAATTAACCCCAAAGGCTTACTCAAAGTGCAGTGCTCTGTGCAAGCCACTTACTGTAAATTCTTCCACACCAAGTGTGGTTACCCATGTCTCCATATACCTCCCTTTGTGCACTGGGGCATTGTCACACAGGAACATGTCTATAGAATTTTGTGCACCATCCTGCCTGGAATCTCCTATAGGATTGTGTCTACTTTGCCACAGAGTCCCATTCTCCGAGGGGGATATACTGTACCTAGAGTTTTCTTCCACTCCTTCTGACATTTGAACATGAACCATTGGGCAGATGACAGAAACTTCAGACATACTTCAATGGCAGACAATCAGTTTCAAGACTCCCACCGACATCAGTTACTTTGATGGTTCTCTTTTGATGACTATAAAATGCTTTTGAGTATATTCAGGTCAAATTTTGTACATTGATAGTGGTCAATTTTTGTACATTGACCACTATCAATGTACAAAAATGCAAACGAAATTGTATAATCTGGGTCATTTTGATAAGGTAAGGTAAGGTAAATGTTTTTATACAGGATTTAATAAAAATTTTGCATGACATTTCTTTGGTATGGCATCTCATACCAAAAAAAGTGAAGGCATAGTTATGTCCATTGTTCGTCCTGCTCTCAAATGTCAAAATGGGTCAAAATGAATGCAAGGGGGTAACTTTGCGGCATTGGTTTGGAGAAGGCCCTCATATAAGCTTTAAAGTAAGGATCACATACTTTTGGCCATATACAGTAACGTAAGTTTGAACGCAGCAATTAATGCAATCTACTTAGACATCATTGCTAAGTAGTTTTTAATAATTTAATACTCACCAGGATTATTTATCTCCTGATCATACAAAGGCGAGCTGTATGCCCGTCTGAAACCTGGAGGCTAAGTAAAGAGAAATCAAATGACCGACCTAAAGCATTGTGTTCTACAGTACTTCTGTTGTCTTCATGCTGCAGTCTCAGGTACAAACATGTGAATGAATTTGACATATTAATAAATGAGATCTTACTATTTTGCCAAAGCATCTCTGGAACTCCACATAGGATTGGCATGCATGATGAATATTGGTCTTGCAGTTCTTGCAGCGCAGGGCAAATTTGTTATTGACTGAGGAAAGACAGATAGAAGGATAATCAGAGTGATTAAAAAAACAGCTATCCAAATTCAATATCCAAAGACAAATTTACAGTGTAATCTATTAGGATGTTGTAAATCCTTAACAATGGCTTCTTGGCAGACACACGTGTGGGTTTGCTTGCAGATGAGCGAGTGTGTGAAAGCTCAGATAAATACATGTTGATCTACTTATCCCTAGGTAATTATCCGAAAGGGAAAAAAAGACATATAAGCCTAAATTAACATTGCAGTGATCCAGAGATGAGGTAATGAGTCACTAGTGATCTGAATGACTTAATGAATGTGCTAAAATGTTAAGATCTTATCCTATTGCTAATAACCATTCACAGTGGATTTCTTTTTGCATTTCATAAAATATGTTTCACAGGAGGGTGGCACAGTGGTGTCGTGGTTAGCACTGTCGCCTTGCACTGCCAGGGTCCGGGTTTGATCCCCAGCCAGACTCGATTCCCACCTCTGTGTGCATGGAGTTTGCATGTTCTCCCCGTGCTTGGTGGGTTTCCTCCGAGTACTCTGGTTTCCTCCCACAGTCCAAAGACCTAACATGTAGGTTAGGCTAATTGGCGTTCCCAAATTGCCCGTAGTGTGTGAATGAGTGAGTGTATGTGTGTGTGTGTCTGTGCCCTGCGATGGATTGGCACCCTGTCCAGGGTGTACCCTGCCATGTGCCCTAAGTTTCCTGGGATAGGCTCCAGGCCCCCGTGACCCTGAATACAGGATAAAGCAGTATAGAAGATGAGTGAGTGAGTGTTTCACAGGATTATTTGGAAAATTATATCTCTGTCCTCTATATGCGCTACACACCAGAACCTGAAAAATAGTAATATTTAGAATATAAAAAGGCCTTGAAGTTAGGAGACCCTTACATCAAATGACAAAGCATCATAGCATTTTGGTAATACTGATGCCATGAAAGATAATTATACAGCTATTACTGTAAGCTTTTGCTTCTTTCCCTTTTTATACAAATTAAATATGGATTGAGAGCAAAATATGGTAATTTCCTTTTTTTCCCTTTATTTGACTTTTATTTAGCCACAGTACACAATGACTATTCACTTAAATGAATGGCATGTGCCAAAATAGATCATATTTAAAATGTTATGCTGATAAATAAATGAAATAAACTACACTATAACTCTTGTGCAGACCCATCAGCTGTATTTTTATGCTGTCTTATTATAACACAATTTTATTAAACAAGCATTTGGTTTGCAGCGTCCCAAATTAATGGCCACACTAATCTTGTGTATAAAAGAACAACCTTAGGAGGCCTGAGCAAACAAGATTTGAAGTCATGCACTTTACCGCCATGAAATACTATGCAGTAACAATGTGGGCAAAAGACTCACGGACAATCATTCGAGCACAGACATCGCAGAACTTGGGTTTCTTGCAGTAGTGATCCTTAAACTTATGGGGCCTGTCATTCACTAGGATCACAGGCTCAGGAGTCGGGGGAGGGGGAGCCTCTTCTTCCTCTACCTCTTCATCATAGACAAAATATACCTGAGAGAAAGATGTAAAAGGGTAAATAGTTTTATGGATTCTATGACTATTAAACGCTTTTTTAAGCGTTAAGATGAGATAACTTTGGATGGTGCAATACAGAAATCAAAACTGTTGCTCAGAATATTCTGCCTTGGATAGCCTTAAAACTGCAATTATCCTGAAGAGTTTGTATTTGTAGTCGTCTCTATCTGTGAATAATGAATATGTCCAGTTTCATACTATTGACATAAATTCAAAACTATAATGATTTTGAAAGTTACTTTGATGCTAATACTTAAGTTCATGTTAAAACAGTTACTCTCTCTCTCTCTCTCTCTCTCTCTCTCTCTCTCTCTCTCTCTCAATCATTCTCAATACCACTGAGATGTGTAAACCCTGGACAGGGTACCAAACCATTGCAGGGCACACAAGCACACACATGGGGAATTTGGAAATGCCAATTATCCTATCCTGCATGGCTTTGGACTGTGGGTGGAAACCAGACTACATGGAGAAAACCCTTCATGCAAACTCCACATGCACTCGAAACTCGACCCTGGAGGTGCGGTGCCACAGTGATAAACACTACACCACCATGTGTACAATTACTACATTTTTAACAATATATAATATACAAAATTATAAAAGAGAAATTATTCATAATTGCATAATTCCAGTGTTATCCAGAAGAGGATGGGTTCCCTTTTAAGTCTGGTTCGTCTCAAGGTTTGTCCTCTTGTCATCTCAGGGAGTTTTTCTTTGCCTCTTGCCTCTCTGGATTTATATTAAACTATGTTGTGATAATGCCCATTGTTAAAAGCAATATATACATCAAATGAAATTATACAATTATATAATTTTTCATATTTCAATTAAGATTAAAAATATACAGTATATGCCCATAAATGGAAACCTTGCCAGTGTATGTTAACGTGGAGGCTTCAGGCATCAAACTGTGCATTTGAGTTTTCAAAGGTAAAACTAAAGTTATCCTAAATTTTATAATGTGTAAATTTTACCACTACCGGAATTTGGGAAGCATTTTTTTGTTTGGTCATAGAAACAACCCAAAACAACAACAAAAAAACACATGATCACGTTTATTCTTTTTTCTTTCTTTGCCTATGTGACCTTTTTTTTTTTCTTTTTTTTTTTGTATGTCAGAATGTCACAGAATGTCACATGACTGCACCAGAATGTTCATCAGATGTCACTTAGATGTCACTTCATGAGTTAAAGTCAAGGATAAAACTGAATCAAGAACGTTCCAGAACGTTGAATGTGTTTGTGATAATGTGGGTTGTTAAATACATACAGTGTTGTCATCCTCTTTGACCACATTCTCAGGTACTGGTGGGTTATCATGGATATCCAGAGAGTCCTTATCCTCAAGTCTGAAACAGACGCATAATGACTTACATTACGTTTGGTAATTTTCCGTTAATATGCACAACAAGTACTGTTGGGGGGAGAAAAATTATTATCTACTTTTAGTAAAAATGATACACATTTAACCAACTTCAAAAATGTGGTATATTTGTATACATTATACAGTATATGTAATAATCCAGAAAAAAATTCTGATCTATCATCTTACATTCATGTTTTGATTCCAAACCCGCAAGACGTCGGTTTATAGCCAAAACAACACAATCATCTTGCCGTACTGGGATTTTCAAAGGGGAATGTAGTATATCCACAGAGGATGCTGGTTATTTATTCAAATAGTGTTTTAGTATGTTTGGAATAGAAAAATCTAAGAAAGAATACTTACTGATCATACTGAGCCATGGTGCAGTATTTAAGGCTGTATGGACTTTGGTAGTGAGCGGATTCTGTGGCTGTATTATGGCACACACACACACACACACACACACACGCAAAGAATGACTAAAAAGAAATAAGCTGTTTTTTGCTTCTTGTTACATCCAACTTTCACAAAAATAAACACAGACACACACACGCACACGCACACACACACACATACACACACACAGACACACACACACGCTGCCTCAGCAAGGCTAAATTTGAATCTCCTGTTAGATGCAGTTTAAGCAATGAATATGGATTACATTTTAAGCATACATATTCTCTACATAAATATTAACAAATGTTGATTAACAAATGCTAAACAAAATTATTGTCCTATAGCGTTTTCATATGTCAATTTCATTAACAGCCTAATAAACACACACAGATACACACACATAGAGACACACATTGTAAAGACACACGCCAAAGTCACATACCTTCTGGGGCACTAAACCCCAGCTGTCAGATGTAGTTGTTTTTGTTTTTTTAACCAAAAGTGCAAAGCAAGATAAGTCCCTAGTCTAGTCCTGGGATGGCTGTAACAGTAAATAACTACAGTATAAACCACAGTTCTTCTACTGATCATTAAAATAGACATATGTCTGTGTGTCTGTCTGTCATGTTGAGTGGTTCAGACAGGTGAATGCCTCAGATGGTGGATGACGAAGGGTAATAAGATACTCTCTCTCCCTAATACACACACACACACACACACAGAGAGACACAGAGAGGGAGAGAGAGATGTTTTACAAACACATTAAAATATCTTATGATACATTTTCCACTTATCTGGCAACCACAAATCTAATCCATGCAGTCCGTACTGCTGTATTTAGCCAAAGATGTAGATCTAGGTTGCGAAAATAAAGATACCTCTTTACCACCATTCATGACATTTTGTCTTTTAAAGCAGAGTAGATCAAACAATACGTCTGTCTCATTGTCAGCAGTTAATTAGCCGCAGACTTGATTAGAATGTGACGCACCAATTGTTGATTTGTCATTGACCTCTTAAAGTTTATAAGATCTGTTTTTTTGCCGTACTCCCACAGATGCCTTAAAACCCGGCAGTAGATTTTGCTACTGACATCCGTCCGATGTACAATTCTGAGAATGTCATAAAAGACGATGAGCATGCACTTGGTCGAGCTGTGGACCTGCCTCACCTTTTTCAGCTTTGTAGATGATGGACTGTTCCACTGTCAAGACTGTTGCTTCATCTCAGGGTCATCATCATCCATATACCAAAGTTTTGGCACCGGTAATGATCCTCGACATGAAGGACGGGTCATTCATGGCACGCTGAATTCTGAAGAGTTCTTGCCAGACTTTGACGCGATGTTCCTTCAGCTCCTGGATCAACAGCCTGGGGCCGAACTTGGCAGCAACACGGCGCATGTTCAAATCATACGTGAGGATTGCCTGGACTGTTCTGTATGACACAGCAGCAATGTCGTGGATTGTTCTCCGGCGATCATCATGAACCAGGTGCCGAATGGTTTCGACACTTTTCAGGGGTCTTTCTGGTTTATTGTCGTCTACCAGTGATGTTCTTCCGCACATGAAGAGCACGTTCCACTCAAAACACCTAGAACGACTCATTGCAGCATTGCCGCAACCCTGCCGAATCATGTCAAACATCTCTGTGTCTCAGATTTGCCCAGTTTCATACAAAATTTCATATTCGCTCTTTGTTCTAACTTGCTGTCCATGATGAAATAGCAGACATGTTAATGCACATGGTCAGAATAGCACCAGTTGCACAGCTCCTGATGTACACAGGACGATGTTTTTTGGCACACTGACTTATGAAGGCCACTGCTCCCTGTGACTGCACGTGCCGCCTTGTGCTACCATCTGCTGGTATGGTTACTATATCTTAATTACAATTAATACAGACAGTATACATATATGGTTAATACACCTCCATAAGATCACATTTATTTATAGTGTATAGTGCTGTTCATTTTTGTTAAAATATTTACTAAAAAAAAAAAAAAGACTGTATAATCAAGATTTGATTATTAAAAAAGCATGTTTAGCTAATATACATGAAAAATGTTTTTTTTTCTTTTTAAACTTAATTTGAAATTGAACCTGTAAAATGTCAGACGAGCCCCACTGAACAGATATAGTGTACATGCCAGCCTACACAACACATCAACCCCACTGAACACATTGTCTAGCTAGACACACACACACACACATACACATGCACACACACACACACACACGCGCGCACACACACACACACACACACACACACACACACACACACACACGCACGCGCACACACACACACACACACACACACACACACACACACACACACACACACACACACACACAGCACCTACAATTGCTACACTTCTATCACCCCACATCATGTAATATATAAACTTTTCAAGACAAGCCCAAGTATGGGGTGTTCAATTCAAACCCGGGAGTTGTGATGAAATTTCCTGTGCAGACGTGAACATTCATTGAGTGGAACTTATGTTTCAGGTGTGAAGCACTCGGTCGGATCATGGCTCTAGTGTACTGAGAAAGTTTTATACCTTGACGGTACTTAAGCACTAGTGAAATGCTGACATAAGTGCATTAGCGTAGCAGGAGATTATACAGAGAAATAAAGATAGATTTCACTCTCATTTGTTCTGTTATTCCACACAATAAAAAGTCTTGGTTTGACTTGAACACCCCTCATATTTAGACCTTATCAATTAACCAGCAAATTAAAGACATTGAGTTGTTTTGTTACTTACTGAATGCTCATATCATATATTCCTTAGTACTACAAAACTGGTCAGGTACAGGGACTGGACTGTAAAAGGTCATTCAGGAAGCCTGGAGAACTATTCCTCAAGACTACATTAAAATACAAGAAAGACTCTCTAAAAGAAAGACCCTCTCTGATCTTTAAAAACAAAATATGAAGATATGAGGGGAAATGCGGCATGGATTTTGTACAGGACTATAGAATGAAAACAAAAACTGCTTACTTAATTATTTATGTCAGTGTCATGGAGGATAAAATCTATAAAATCTCAATCATAATCAATATCAAAATAAAGTCATATTAATTTTTTAAAGAAATATTTATGTTTGATATAATATGATAATAAAATATAATAAATATAATGTAATAATAATATAATATATAATATTGTGTTGAAAAAAAATATATATATACTGTTTGTCAACTTAATTGATCAGTTCAAAGGTTCTGATTTTTCTTTTTTATTTAATTTGCTCTAATTAAGGGGCACTAAAGGCTAGGTAAGACTGTTTGATTTTCCCCTTTTAGATGGAGTAGTATGATATGCAGTATGTGTTCTGGCAAGAGACAAGAATAGATTCTGTATCAGCAGACAGCATTGCAGACATACAGCAATGACTAAAGTCTAATGCATTCAAACTGGTACCTGTATTTTGTGTATTTCAGTAATTAGTTTCAAATTAAAAGTAATTACATTCTTCCCTTTGCCTTTTATGAAGTTTGAAAAAGTATGCATTTAACTGCATAAGTGCAGTTTGTTATACATTTAACAAACTGTACTCAGAAAAAGTTTAGTGCAGGAAGGATTTCTTGAAAATAGATTATCCAAAATCCAAAATGCACTAGGAGTCAAAACATAATCAGCATCAAACAGGACGTTACCAGGCACCAAGACTCAGCACATAGACATCAAGACAAAAGGGTGAGACCTGGATCAGAGATTGCATTAGAACACAAGAGCACAACCTCTCCTGGCAGAGAGGGGTAATGTGCTGAGATGGATGTTATGTCCAGTGTGATTCTTTCACCCTGTTGTGATTTTTGAATGTAAAAAGAAAAATAAAACAAAGCAAATGAGAAACACTCACTGTACAGGGGTTCAGGGTATCCAGTACAGGGTCACAGGGAGTCTGCAGTCTTTCCCAGGGGAATCTGGACAGGGTGCCAATCCATCGCAGGGCATGCAAGGACACACACACACACACACACACACACACACACACACACACACACACACACACAATAATTATTATTATTATTATTATTATTATTATTATTATTATTATTATTATATTCTAGTATATTATATATAACTTTTGTCTGTGTTACCATTAGAAACCAAATACGTTTTAATGTTGTTATTTTGTTATAAGTGATATAAGTAACCATTTCCATTGGTATATCCATTTTTGTTGTTCATATATGATAATTATATATTTATTTAGATTTAAGTACTATAGTCAGTATTTGAATATTTAAACTTTTGAAATGCATTGTATAGCTGTTTTATTTTATACATAATTTAAATTATCTTTCAGTATTTCAGTATTCATTTTAAATAAACAAGAAATAGAATTAAACACTGTAAATCTCTGATACAATGTTTGTAAGATGTCAAATGAAGTTTGCTAGGCTATAGTCTTAGCAGCACAGTGCATGCATTTCCAGAAGACTAGGCTGTCATTTTTAGGTGTTCACCAGCACATCCCATTTACTGTCTATCGGCATCACAATAATTTGATTATAATCAAATAACTCAAAGAGTATTTTAAAACAGTTCTTATAAGAAAAATATTTAAAGGTTATTAAGGTCAACAAAACTTGTTGAGTCATGTAACACTATTGGCAAAAAAATATGTGTGGACAGAGGTAACTTTAAGTACAAGGCTGGCTTCTTTTCTGTTCACTTGCATGGGAATGGGTGGGGTTAAATGTAGTACCGCAATCAGACACTAGATGTCCTCAGAATCATTTTAGATGCCTTTTTCAATCCCTGTTACCACGTCCCCCATGTATCCTATACAGAATGGATCATTATGACCAGGCAGTGGGTTTTGTTACGGGATTCCTGAAATGACCCCCAATCATTTAAGCCAGCATTTACGACTATGGCTTATTTTTTAGGTGTTGAATATTTATTTCCTCGACCTTACAATATGAGAATATGCTGGAAATATGCATGAATTGCTTTAAGAGGGGGGTAATGCTATTTTTTTTCACTGTTTTCCTTGGTTGGAAATAATGTCAATATGTTGTTCTTATCCCCTTCTTTTCTCAGATCAATATTTTCTTGAATGTCCTCTTTGCACACTGTAGATTTCCGAGAAACCATGATTCAGAAGGGATTCATCTCTCAGAGAGCCACACCATTTGAAACAAATCCATGCATCACCACGCATGAGTGAGACCCACAGGACCATCACCCCACCCTTCCCTTCCAAACCTTCTTCTTAGACTGATCACAATACTTACCTATAAAATAAATACATTTTTACTGCCACTCTTTGTGTAGGACAAATCTGAAACCTCTATGTGATCAATTAAAACAAGCAGTTTGTTACTAGGAGTTACCCAATATTTCGCTCTACTGAACTCTTTGCTTTGTCATTGTCGTGGAGCTGCATGATCACCGCGTGTGTAGAAGGTTGCCAGATTGGGCTATTACATTCACTCGTCTTCCTACATATCGCCCTGCCTTAAATGGATTAAATCTCAGCGTGGTAAAGAGTTACAGCTAGTTACAGTTTTTATATCTACTTTCCTGCATTATTTTGTCTTATCTCACGAGTTTAGTGTTGCTCTAATATTAAATATAAAAAGACGGATTAATCAGAATTAGATAAGCAGAGTCAGTATATGTATGAGGTACATATTGGATCTTTAAACATTGTTCTGTTTGTAGGATTTTGAACCATCATTATGCATTGCGTCGTTTCTGATGATCTGGCAACCCTGCGTGGCGCTGTAGACCGCACCCTGGCCTCCGCATCCGCTATAAACTGAGCGCAGCATCCTTCGCAGCATCATCTGCTAATAGACCGCCATCTCACGCAGCTTGTCGATACAATACAACAGCAACAACAAGAAAAAAACCGGAGACATTAAAAAAAAAAAAAAGATTTAACTATATGTTAAATCGAAATCAAGCTGAAAATATTCTGCTCCTGCGCGCAGTTTATATTATACCCGGAGATTTTGGATACTGCAAGTGTTTGCGGCATTCGGGGAGAAATTCCGTAAACCTTTTCTTAGTTTAATCACAAAAAAAATTCCCTGTTTGTTTCTGCGCAATCTGTTCCAGCGCGGTGTTGCAAGATGACGGAGCCGATCGCAGAGTGCAACATCAAGGTGCTGTGCCGCTTTCGCCCTCTGAATCAGGCCGAGATCGTGCGAGGAGACAAATTCCTCCCTACATTTCAAGGAGACGACACCGTCACTATCGGGGTATGAGGCTTTTCATACGCCTTATTCATACATTGAATTGAGAAGTCTGGTAATTTAGATTATTTTATTAACATGCTGTACGCTAGTGTTTGGAATCAGTAAAAAAAAAATTTAAAAAAAAGCAACATCAATATGCCGGCCAGAATGACGTCATCATTGTATTTGATTCATATTTGCTTTAATAATAGCTATTTTAGGTATGTTTTTGTCCCGTGTGTATCCCATGTGTATGCAGTAGTCTATGATATGGGCTTGTTTTTCACCTTTCAGTGAAGCTTGACTATATGGCAGCACTAAGGCCTTGTCCTTGGTACTGTTACATTATTATTATTATTATTATTATTATTATTATTATTATTATTATGTTTTACTCTGATTGCGCAAACCAATTTCAATATGGTGTCATTTAATTAATTACAAATCCTGTCCACTGACTTGTGTATTATTCTATATAAAATGCAGCCCTCCTAACCGAGCCTTGGAATATACCAGGCAGTGATGCAGCAGGGATGTGTAAAGAATGATGACCTCAAATATTTGGCCTTAATTAAGTCATGCTGCCATTAAAAAAGAACAAAAAAGAAAGTACATTCAGATATCCTTCAGGTTTGTTGAATCGTAGGACATTTAATTAAACATGTTAATTAATTACACTGAGACAGAATGAGTGGTGCGTTTCGGAGGCCAGCGGTGAGACAGTGCTGCGCAGATGCCCGATGTTGTAAATTGTGCCATTGAATTAGCCAAAGTTTATTGGCTTCAAATGAGGCCAGGTTCCTCCTATCCACCCCCACAACCACCTCCAAGACACACACACACACACACACACACACACACACACACACACACACCCAGCATGGGCAGACATTGGAATTGATTATAAAATCTAGATAAAGGATAATCTAGATAAATTGACAGGATGATATGGTTCACTTGGACCAATGTATGGTATTGTAGTCTTTTTTGCATGAGTGTGATTAGACTGGATCTGACTGGCTCTGGTTCTTGTGTCTTTAGGGGAAATCCTATGTATTCGATCGTGTGTTTCCCACAAACACCACCCAAGAACAAGTCTACAACACCTGTGCCAAGCAAATCGTTAAAGGTAAGGCCAGAATTGTTCATGTATTAATATATATGTGTTTATAATGGGAATTCATTCAGATGTATTGGTACAAAGACATTTGCACTAGCGAGCATAACGTAAAATAAAGTATTGACTACTGAAATAAATGCTAAAGTATCCTGAAAATGATGTCAAATTTAAAATGTGTACTTTAGTTTTAATATTTGTTAATTGTGTTGTTGAGTTAGTAAGCTATTTCTATGTTTTCAGAAATTTGAACCTTTAAGGTTCTTTGGTTGCCCTCTGGGAGAACACTTAAAGGTCCTCTGTAGGACTCTATATAAGAGTGGCTGTATCAGAAAGAGTTTTTACTACAACCCTTTTAAGTAAGCGAAAAGCTTTTAACTGTTCAAAGAACCTTTGATGAACTGTTACAAATCATGTCAAATCAAAGGTATTTTAATAGTTCGGTCTTTTTTTTTCCTCAAAGAAATTTCACTTGGAGCCGACTTTGTTACAGGGGTCTATTTAGGACAGCCTAAGAAGGACAAGCCAGGAATCATTCCTGTCCTAAATTTCTAAATCTTTTATCTAAAGCTCTTATATGGATTTAATTGGAATTTCCTTATATGCTCACAAATGTTATAGTATGATGACTAACAGATCAGCATCTGTGGTGTCATAGCATTAGATTTATTTTCCCTCGGATTTTCCCCCTACTTTAGTCAGTCAATTCCCACCTGTCTTTAAGATGTCTGCTACCAACTGCCGTTCCAAAGGCTATCACATGCTTTCTCCCCAAAACATGTGACATAACACACTTAAAATAAAGCGCTAACCACCCAATTCCGCTTGCTTGAGTTCACTGTAGTACTCTAGACTCCCAGCTATGGGTGACTCTGACTTTACTTGGGGTTCAAACTTCGGGTGATAGGGTGAACACTTTTCTGTTGTTCCACTTAAGTGTGATAATCAGGACAGCAGTTTGTTAATATAACTACACGGAACATGAGTTATAGGTCCACACTTACAGCAAATCCAAATGTGTCAGATTTATGACTCATCAGTAATCCGATTTTAAGATGATCTCATCACTTAGATAATGATGAGTTAACCTTGCAGGGGATGAATATGGGGGAATTAATGAACACATATCAGTGCAATTATATGATTGCATTGTGCTGAACTAATGAAACTGTCAGAAACACTAACTGCCTGCAACCTTGTTGCTTAATTTACGTCCACTATGTCCAAGTCAATAATTAAACAGAATGTGAAGGAAAATTTTCTTCATTGTGTGTGTGTGTGTGTGTGTGTGTGTGTGTGTGTGTGTGTGTGTGTGTGTGTGTGGGCGCATGCACGTGTACATTTATACAGATGTACTGGGTGGCTACAATGGCACTATCTTTGCTTATGGACAAACATCTTCTGGAAAAACCCACACCATGGAGGTAAGATACCATTTGAGTTGCTTCTTAAATAAGTCCAATGCCATTATCACCCAAGCTATATTTATTAGAATAACATTTAGAGATTAATTTCCTATAGGTGCACATCTCCACTTTGGTCTTATTCTTCTTATAACATATCATGTTGTCAACATTTTTAATAAACTTTTTCTGTTTGTTAACAAAAATGAAGCCAAGAAGAAAAAAAACATGTGGAGAGAGTAACAGAGTAGTTCCTCCAGCAATAACTTGAAGTTATCGTTTCCTGTATGTCTTTCACAAGGTTCTGGAGGACTTTTGGTCCATTGCTTTAGTTTTTTGAGCAGTTGTTTAGGTTTTTGGGCATACACTTATGTATAGCTCTCTTAAGGTCCTCAGTGCTCAGTGAGGTCTGTAGGGTCTGAGATGCTCTTGGGCTTTTGTATTTCACATATTGCAGTTTCACTTTTTGAATTAAATCAGTCTAACCTCATGACTAACCAATCTTAATAATGCACCTTTATGTTGTTGTTTTTTTCGCAATGACAGAATATAAAGCCAACTGACAACAAATATTAACGTGATCAATGCTGAATATATATTCCTGATTTGCTCTAATGAACATTTTCTGTCTCTGCTCTCCAGGGCAGCTTGCATGACCCTCAGCAGATGGGAATCATACCCCGCATTGCTGAGGATATTTTCAACCATATTTTTTCCATGGATGAAAACCTGGAGTTCCATATTAAGGTAAAACACAAATCAAAAACACACACACACACACACACACACACTCTTCTTCTTTTTGCCATCTTGCTTAAAACCTTCCATTAACAAAATTCATCATCAAATCAATGCTATGTCTAAATCTAAAAGATAGTTATTTTTTAAAAAACTATCTTGTCTCCAAAAGGTCAAAATCGTTAAACAAGCATTATTTATGCTGTACAAAAACAAACATTATATGTATTTGTGACATTTGTGTAGAGTATAAATAGCATATGAAGTTGCCATATGATTTTTTTGGCCAATAGCAACCACAGAATAAATATTTATTCCATTTTTATTAGGTGTCCTACTTTGAGATCTACATGGAAAAGATCAGAGATCTTCTAGATGGTTTGTTGTCTTTATGTTACAAAGATTTTTCATTATTCTTCCAAAAACCTTACATTATAGTTTTTGCCAATAGTTATATTCACTTTCCCTTTCTGTGTGTAGTCACCAAGACCAATCTGTCTGTGCATGAGGACAAGAACCGTGTCCCCTATGT
Source organism: Clarias macrocephalus (assembly GCA_011419295.1). Taxonomy (NCBI): domain Eukaryota; kingdom Metazoa; phylum Chordata; class Actinopteri; order Siluriformes; family Clariidae; genus Clarias; species Clarias macrocephalus. The sequence continues at coordinate 63,645 of JAAGKR010003645.1, forward strand.
TAAGGTAAATAGCCTCAGCTTTTACATCTTTAGATTTTGTATCCGTGATGAGCTTTTAGATCTGAACGTGGCATGTTACTTCTTTCCAGGGCTGCACTGAACGTTTTGTCTCAAGCCCAGAGGAGGTGATGGATGTGATTGATGAAGGAAAGTCTAACCGCCATGTTGCTGTCACCAGTGAGTTCTTTTAACACACTTATCGCAAACTATTCAGTAAGAATATGTGGAATAAATTTGCATCAATACAGTAAATTATTTGTAAAATTAATTTTTGCTCAGGTGGTTGAGGCTCTAGGTTGCTGCCCAGGGTGTCGGGGGTTTAAATCCCACCACCACCACCAGGTTGTCACTGTTGGGTCCTTTGGAAAGACCCCTAACACTATATGCTCCATACACCACAGCCACTGCATGCAATGTTAGTACTAAGCCAAGTTAGGTGATGGGATGGTTGTGACAGGAAGTAATTGAGCATAAAACCCGTATCAACTCTGACGAATCAAATGTTCTGACCCCTAGGATAAAGAGAACAAAGCCCCCCAAAACTGTTGCTGACTGTATGTGTAGTTATATGGAGGTAATGTGTGGTTTAAATATTTAATCAATTAGATTTGATTACAGTGTGCTTGAACCATCCAATATGAGGTGATGACATGGCATGTAAGAATTTATGAAAATTAATGAAAAGTCATGGTTTCTACTGGTTTCGTCATAGTTTTATGGTACTTTAATAAGTACATTATTAACAAGAGTTTCTAGAATAGCAACCACAAACCGAAAAAAAAAGAAAAAAAAACCATCAGTAATCCATCATTGCGTTTTATAATGGATCTCAGGTGCTCTTACTTCTAGACATTTGCCTTTTCTCAAAAGTGGCTTTTATTGTCATTCCAACTGCACACACAGAAGAACAGAACACAGTGAAAAATTGTTGCTGTTACCGTGCTACATAGAACAACAAATTATACGAGACTATACCTAACTAAAAAAGGACCCTAAATTAAGGACCCTAAATTGTGAAATCATGTGCAAAACAAGACAATTTAAAAGACAGTGGGCCCAATTGCGAACAGTGTCGTGTCGACTAATACAGAATTCTGATGAGAGAAAAATGTCAACAAGATATCGATCATAGATGTGATGAGTGTGAACATGACATTTGACAGCCATAATGCAGATCAATGAATGATAGAGAAAGAAAAAAAATCATTAATAGATTTTGTGCTCATGTTATTCCTGTGCAAAAAATATATAAATAATACATGGGCAAGATTATGTCGATTAGATGTTCTGAATGTCTTTTTCAATTAATTTCCAATTAGTTGCCAGCCCTGGCTTAATGCCATCCTTATTTAAGTGTCCTACAGTGACTTACTATTGTTTTGATCATTCTGAAGCATATTGCCAATACAACACTTATAAGTTATAGGCAGATGTCTTTAACCTTTTACATAAAAAGATTTAACACATTTTTAAAGACATTCTTAGGCTATGGAGAATCATTAAAAAGGTGATAAATGGAAAAGTTTGTGTATCCAGCGTCCCCTGGAAGCTAAAGACAAGCACCCAGTATGCTATCGCTACATGCTAATCTTTCAACACTGACCAACTTAACAACGCAGTGTTTGGCTTAGACATACCCGATGCTGAGTGCACAGAGATGCCGATGCTGACACAAAGCTTCTGATGCTGAAATGCTCGGCGTGCAGATCTAAGCCTTAATGCTGTGTCACATTTGAGGCAAATGGCTGCAGCTTAAACCGCACACTAGTCAAATACCTGACAACCACTAAGTATCATAAAGAAGTCAAGAAAGTTAGATTCTAGGTGAGTTACCGACCTGGCGGCAGACATTGTATAACCAGAATCAATGATTCAGCAACTATGAGAACGTTTAAAGCTTTAAAGGAGGATTTCGACAGAAAGATGCATTACACCAAAAATGGCTGCCATAGTGGTCATACGGAAAAAGCACTATATCCAGATTCTTACTGCTCAAGCACCAAATGCAGACTTGCTGATATATTATAGTGCATTATTTTTGTTTTTATCTTTTTTTGTGGTACAATGTTAACTATTGTACTGCTGAAGCAATTGGTCCATGTTTTACTGGAGTAGTTGGTCCCTGGATGAAGGAGCAAGGTGGGGGTAATACATTTACACTAGGATATTGGACATCTCTCATCCACAATCCTGGATGTATACAAACCAACCCTGCAAAATCTATGATCTTCTTTGGGTCTGCTTCCAAATAAGCCTTGGACCAGACAGCATAGAGTTCAAAAAATCTCAGAAGAGACCATACATGTGGCACTGTCTAGGCCACTCCAATTCCCAGTTTGGATTGCCCTAATCATCATAGTCAGATCCCAAAATTTCTGGCAAGCAATAATGAAAAGTACTTGAATTCTCTGCTGATTTAATTTTCCCGTTATTAATATTCATTATTTTTTACACCCCTCACAAAACATAAATAAATAAATAAAATTCTGTGAGTTTGGCTGCACAGTATGAATTGCGGACCACAACTATCCTGTTCAGGAAATGATAATGAATGCAAAGGACTCTAGTTTCTCCCATGTGGGTGGATTCCGGTTCATGAATAAGGTGTACCACATAGACTGTATCTGGTGCAATGCCCCGTTTCCGAAACTTATTCCAAGGGACTGCCATAGCACTCCTAAGGTACTGTACTATGGTATCTGTGTAGGCTAATGGGGCACCAGAGGGATGGCATCCTTCTTGGGTCTCAAAAGCTTGTTGCAACCTTTCTAAAAAGGGACTTGGTATTTTATTTCCTTAAGATCCTGGGAAGTAATCTTTAGAACTTTGTCCTAAAATCCCCCAAAGTCCTTGCTTACATGGCAATGTAAGATGCCAGTAACATGGGTATCCCTGACGGGCTGCCTGTATACTAGTGACTACTACAGCAAAAGGTTGGAGAATTGATGACAGTCAGTTCATATGTATGACAGTTACTTGACATTGTATTATATGTAATTACCAACACATGTGTAATTGATGGTGTGGTAAAATGATTGCATTTGTGTTTGGACTGTGATATTGAAAATACTTATTTGATTATTATTCATTTTAGCCTGGACTTTGTGAAAGATTTCTAGCCTTTTTTGCCACATACTGTGAAATCTTTAAAAAAAATTTTTTAAAGATTTATTCAGGTTAAAATGAATAATAATCAAATGACAAAAATGCTATGTGAGTAAAATGAATGTGTATTCTTGTAAAGGGAATTTGGATGAATCCTTATTTGGATAGAGTGGCGCAGTTGTCATTCAAGTGACTGTTTCCACTATCCGCTACGACATGTTAAGGGGCTCTTACAGTGAAGTGCATTACTCTTTACATTGGCTGCTGAAAAATAAAATAAGCTTATTTCATGTCCTTTTAAAAGATTTTGTCTAATGAGTCTGTATTTTACCACTTCCCCTTTCATCTTTGTTTTTTAGACATGAATGAACATAGCTCTCGCAGCCACAGCATATTCCTGATCAACATCAAGCAGGAGCATGTGGAAACAGAGCAGAAACTCTGTGGAAAACTTTATCTTGTCGACCTGGCTGGCAGTGAGAAGGTTTGTTTGCGTTGTGTGGTTGCATTCCTAGTATTAAATGCATTTGCCCATCATTTAGTAGCTCAGGAATGCTTATAAAAACAATCTTGTGGGAGGGCGACTGGTAGCAGGTGGAGCTTCCCAATATGTAGAGTTTTCAGGATTTTAGCTAGCACACATTTTATACAAGGTCCGGGGCAGACAAAAAATGTATAGGAGGAAATAAGATTTGTTTAATTGGCCCATCCGTAATGATCCATCGGTATATATTGTATATACTAAGAGCTGATTTCTTCTAGCTTGGTAGAAAGGGAGACTGGGCTCAAGTTTAACAATTTGACATGATGGCACAAGTTTTGCTTTGCAGGACAGTTTTCATATATAGATCACTTCTGAGATGTCTTGACCAATCACTTCATCAATGTCTAAACAAATATCATGCATAATTTAGCATAATGGAAGAACAGAGAATGTCTTAATCGCACTAAGTAGATATAAAATATAAAAATTCTCCTAGATCTATATGAATAATCAATTTATTAAAATTAAGAAGATTCGTTTTAGGCCAAGGAATATGCATAACAAAATTTTAAGTGCATTTGCAAACAATGTAAACAACTATTTTAAATACATTTAAATAATACAGCTAATTAATAATTGTAAAAAAATATATGTAATTGCATTTAAAATGGTGGATGTAAAGCACATCTACTAAAATACCTATTTAAGTTTTTTTGTGCAGTTCAGGAATAAGAACAGTGGCACAGGGGTGTAGTGGTTAGCACTGTTGCTTTGCACCTCCAGGGTCCGATTCCGATTCCCGTCTCTGTGTGCATGGAGTTTGCTCGTTCTCCACATGCAGATTAGGCTAATTGGCGTTCTCAAATTACCCGTAGTGTGTGTATGAGTGTGTGAATGTGTGTGCCCTGTGATGGATTGGTACCCTGTCCAGGGTGTACCGCGCCTCATTCCCTAAGTCTCCTGGGATAGGCTCCAGACACCCGGCAACCCTGAATACACAATAAATTTGGATAGACTATGAGTGAGTGAGTTCAGGAATAAGGATGTTACAGAAATTGTGACTGGTTAGTCAGACTTTTTTCAGACTGGTGACTGGTTTTAGTGCCTCTCTAGCTGTCATGTGATTGTTATAAACCTGTTTACTAGACCCATGACATGAATGTTTTTCATTATGGCATATTTATGATATATTCAGTGCTATGATTTCTAGCATGTGTCACTTGAAAAGCAGTGAATTGTATGAATATTTGACCTTTTTATATATTCCTGTTCAATAGGTCAGCAAGACTGGTGCAGCTGGAGCTGTTTTGGATGAGGCTAAAAACATTAATAAGTCTCTGTCTGCCCTGGGCAATGTCATATCCGCTCTTGCTGAGGGCACGGTGAGTTCTCATCCTCCCACCACACATGCGAATGCAAACATACACATTTACTTATTTATCTAACTTGTGTGTCTGTGTTGCTGAGCAGAAGACCCACGTGCCATACCGTGACAGCAAGATGACTCGGATCCTGCAGGACTCTCTGGGGGGTAACTGCAGGACCACAATGTTTATTTGCTGCTCTCCCTCAGGATTCAATGAAGCTGAGACCAAATCAACTCTCATGTTTGGACAACGGTATCACAGTTATACTATATACTGTAGAAATAGAAAGCAGATGTGACTTTAAATAAAAGGGAGAAATTGTGTTATAGACCATAATGAAAAGGTCACTGACTTAGAATCAGTTTGTAATGTTTTTGTGCTATCAGATCCAATGAAGAATCTTGAATAGAATATTCCTTTCCATCACCATGAAGTACACTAGTAAATGAAATGTTCCCTTTCATCTGATCTTTCCCGTGTCAGCGCTAAGACAATAAAGAACACAGCCTCTATAAATCTGGAGCTGACCGCAGAGCAATGGAAGAGGAAGTATGAGAAGGAAAAGGAGAAAAACAAGACTCTGAGAGACACCATTCAGAGGCTGGAGTCTGAGCTGAAACGCTGGCGCAATGGTGAGGCAAACACATGCTAGCTCATTAGCACAAACATATACACACACTACACAACATATGCATATACTCATACTCAGGTCAATAAATATTTGCACAGTGACAACATTTTCCTGATTTTTCCCTCTGTACTGACATGAATGATGCCTGCTTTTTCAAGCACAGTCATGAACCAGTCTGAAACAGCCCTATGGAATATACAGTCACTGATTTTTTTTTCCCCCAGCACTCCTAAGTCACATGTTTTCTCTCATCTGTTTATTAACGACGCACACAAACTACCCATTTGCTTATGCAGAGTTTTAGTCTACGTATTCAGTATGACATAATACATTAGTACCTAGATAGAACATTGCCAAGCCTTAATTATGTGTCAAGTTATACCATTTCTGCTCTGGTCTTGCCTTCGTCTATGTTAAAATTTTTGTCTTTGATAGTCTATATTCACATTTCCTAAATCTTCGGCTGCCTCTGAACACAAGTGTGGTTTCACCTATTTGACCTGCTTTTATTAAATGCTTATATTCCATCTGTATTTGCATCTCTTTTAGCCTCAGTCTATTATCTGATCTGACGTGAAGACCACTGCAATCAATCAGAAAGGAAGCAGGCACTGAACTGTAGCCTTTGAGCTATCATACGGGCTCAATTAAGGAAAAAAAAATTATTGGACAAATTAACTCTTAGAAATATTAGAATTTGTATGTAGACAATAACTGCCTGAAGGTGGAAATCCGTGGACATCACCACTTGTAGATTTTCCTCACTTGAGCTGCTTTGCCAGGTCTTTACTGCAGCTGTTTTCTTTCAGGTGCTGTTTGTTAGTGGGTCGTTCTGCTATTACTTTTGTCTTTTGGAAGTAAAAGTCATGCTCATTCTCTGGGGCTTAGTGGTTAGCACTGTCGCTTTGCCCCTCCAGGTCCTGGGCCCGAGTCCTGTGTTGGGTCTGTGTGCATTGAGTTAGCATGTTCTCCCTATGCTTGGTGGGTTTCCACTGGGTTCTCCGGTTTTCTCCCACAGTCCAAAGACATGCAGATTAGGCTGATTAGCGTCTTCAAATTGCTCGTAGTGTGTGAATGTGCGTGTCAATGTTGACCGAAGGTTGTACAAAATGGGAATATATAAAATGGTCATCATTAGCCTTTATGTTTCCTAGTTGGACTACAGAGGTTCTTGGACGGGTTGCTTTGAGTCAACTTTCTGGTATATTTTGGTTGATTATTCACCTGTGTCTGTAAGAAGCATAGGTCTATACACCTCAAAATTCATTCATGCAGTCACATCATCCGTTAACAGCATTGACCCGGTTTCATAACACAGCCTCCTCCATGGTCAGCTTTGGAACATTAGCCCACATTCTTTCCTTTTTCTCTCTCACAAACATTGTCATAGAAGTTAATATTTGAACCAAAATTAGGAAGAAGAGCTTTTCTTTACCACGGAAACAATTCTACCATCATTCACTTTTATTGTCTTTTGTGGCCTTTAAGGTCTTTTGGTGTTACTGTGCTCGCCAGTACATTTTTTCTTTTCAAGAATGTGCCAATGATGGCCTCCTTCACTTGACACCTCTTTGGACTGTATATTGAGTGTTCCCATGAGCAGCTACCAAATGCAAATTCAACATTTGGAATCATTGCCAGGAATTTTAACGCCTTAATTTTGTCATAATATAACAGAGAAATAGGACTCAACTGGCCAAAAAAAAAAAAAAAAAAACAGCTTCTCAGTCAGCTGGCTGATTAACTGTGAAACTAGAGGAATATTATTTACATTTCAGCATTCTCTTTGATCTGTTTTATTGGTGGTTAAACGAATTACTTGTTCTGCTTTGATGTGTCAATCCTGCCAGTTGTTCAGATCTTCGCATCCTGATTGCTTCATTTGTGGAACCATTGTGGTGCAACGATTCTGACGGTGTCCAAATACATATGGTCCTGCTATACATATATAACTTTGTATTTGGAGGCTTGCTGTAAATTTATTCTCACATATAGTCTGTGTTATACAGAATGGTCTAGCTATCACTGAGTTCACTGGCAGCTGGGAGATGACCTCACACAACCACATGACGCGAACACTTTGCATGACACTGTGTCACATCTTCCTAATCGTATATTGACTATTAGGAGAGGAGGTGCCAGAGGTAGAACAGGCTTCTGCTGACGTGACAAAATTGGAGACCACTGATGAATCTCTGGATAATGAGAAAGAGGTGGAGAGACAAAAGGAGAAAGAGAGAGAGAGGAACTTGGACACTTCTTCCATCGTGGTGCGTATCTCGGAGGAGGAGCGGCAGAAGTATGAGGAGGAGATCCGGAAGCTTTACCGCCAGCTGGATGACAAGGTACAAACACCCTCACCAAAACATCAATATCAGATTCGCCAGTATATATTTACCAGTAACT
>JAAGKR010003646.1:0-14198 GCA_011419295.1 Clarias macrocephalus
CAGTATTTGCAGTGTTGGCGCTTCTTTTTCAGGACCTCTGTAATTCGACTGGGCTGCTCTCAATCAACTTCTGGGCCAAATCCTGACTGATAGCAACCGATTCTTTCATAATCACTTCTTGGCGTTTGTCAGAATTAGTGGGTTTTTGTTTGTCCACCCGCCTCTTGAGGATTGACCACAAGTTCTCAATGGGATTAAGATCTGGGGAGTTTCCAGGCCATGGACCCAAAATTTCAATGTTTTGGTCCCCGAGCCGCTTAGTTATCACTTTTGCCTTATGGCACGGTGCTCCATCGTGCTGGAAATGCATTGTTCTTCACCAAACTGTTGTTGGATTGTTGGAAGAAGTTGCTGTTGGAGGGTGTTTTGGTACCATTCTTTATTCATGGCTGTGTTTTTGGGCAAAATTGTGAGTGAGCCCACACATGAATGGTCTCAGGATCCTTTACTGTTGGCATGACACAGGACTGATGGTAGCGCTCACCTTTTCTTCTCCGGACAAGCCTTTTTCCAGATGCTCCAAACAATCGGAAAGAGGCTTCATCCGAGAATATGACTTTGCCCCAGTCCTTAGCAGTCCATTCACCATACTTTCTGCAAAAGATCAATCTGTTCCTGATGGTTTTTTTTTTGGAGAGAAGTGGCTTCTTTGCTGCCCTTCTTGACACCAGGCCATCTTCCAAAAGTCTTGGCCTCATTGTGTGTGCAGATGCGCTCACACCTGCCTGCTGCCATTCCTGAGCAGCTCTGCACTGGTGGCACTCCGATCCCGCAGCTGAATCCTCTTTAGGAGACGATCCTGGTGCTTGCTGGACTCTCTTGGACGCCCTGAAGCCTTCTTAACAAGAATTGAACCTCTTTCCTTGAAGTTCTTGATGATCCTATAAATTGTTGATTTAGGTACAATCTTAGCAGCCACAATATCCTTGCCTGTGAAGCCATTTTTATGCAACACAATGATGGCTGCACGCGTTTCTTTGCAGGTCATCATGGTTAACAATGAAAGAACAATGATTTCAAGCATCACCCTCCTTTTAACATGTCAAGTCTGCCATTCTAACCCAATCAGCCTGACATAATGATCTCCAGCCTTGTGCTCGTCAACATTCTCACCTGAGTCAACAAAACGATTACTGAAATGATCTCAGCAGGTCCTTTAATGACAGCAATGAAATGCAGTGGAAAGTTTTTTTTTTGGGATTAAGTTAATTTTCATGGCAAAGAAGGACTATGCAATTCATCTGATCACTCTTCATAGCATTCTGGAGTATATGCAAATTGCTATTATAAAAACTTAAGCAGAAACTTTTCCAATTTCCAATATTTATGTAATTCTCAAAACTTTTGGCCACGACTGTACATGGGCAGAGCCAAGGGTAAACATCTAGTTCCACATAAAAAGTTTGAGCATGTCATGATGACATTGTGTTTGTTTTCAGGTTGACATTGTTTTGTTTCCACACACCAAGGACTGAGACAACAACAAAAAACATTGAAGAACATGTTTTTCTAGTAGAGCACGTTTTTTAAAGCTGGCAAAAAAAAAAAAAAATACACGGATTTAGTTCTTGGAAAATTTAAAGCAGCTTTTCTGGAGACAAGAATACCACATTGCCATACTGTGCAAGATTTAATAAATAGAAAATAGAAATAGAAAAATAGAGTTTCATTAATCTGATATTATCCCATAACCCATTTTATGCAGTCTCTGCGGAGTACTTTTACAAAGCAAAACATGGATTTCAGTATATATATGGAAAGTATTCACTGTGCTTCACTTTTCCAACATTTTGTTATGTTATAGTCTTATCCCAAATTTAATTATGTTCATTATTTTTCTCCAAATTCTATAAACAATACCACATAACGACAATGTGAAAGGAGTTTGTTTGAAATCTCTTTATTAAAAGAGTGAAAAAATGTTAAAATTCACTTTATTTAAAAAAATTTATAAAATCAAATCACATGTACATAAGTATTCACAGCCTTTGCCATGACACTCAGAATTGAACTCAGGTGCATCCTGTTTTCACTGATCATCGTCAATGATGTCATCTCTGGATGATGTCCAAGGAATTGTCTGTAGACCTCCGATACAGGATTGTATCAAGGCACGGGTCTGGGGAAGGTTACAAAAAAAAAAAAAACAGATGAGCACAGTGGCCTCCATCATTCGTAAATGGAAGAAGTTTGGATCCACCAGGACTCTCCCTAGAGCAGGCCGCCTGGCCAAAGTGAGCGACTGGGGGAGAAGGGCCTTAGTCAAGGAGGTGACCAATAACCCGACGGGCACTCTGAAAGAGGTCCAGTGTTTCCCTCTGGAGAGGGTAGAACCTTCCAGAAGAACAACCATCTCTGCAGCATGTTTTTATAAATTTGCAACAACAAAAAAAAAACCTTTTTTCACATGGTCATTATAGGGATTATGGGGAATTTTAAGGAAAATAATGAATTTAATCCATTTTGGAATAAGGCTGTAACATAGCAAAATGTGGAAAAAGTGAAGCGCTGTGAATACATTCCGGATGCACTGTATATATATGCATACATACAGTATAAACGACTGATATTTAAGTTTTTTTTTTATTTATGGTGTTCAGAAATTATGCATGTATAACAATAATAGGAAGGATACGTCTGCTGAAATTTAAGATCCCAAAATGGCCAATAGAGGGAGACATGCTCATTTTACATCGTGAAACCCGGGTTGATCGCTCAGAAGAAGAACTGTTTTATTCGCGCATGCGTAGTTTATTTCCTTCCTTTTCGACATCCCGAGCGAAAGAGACAAGATGGGTCACCAACAGCTCTACTGGAGTCACCCAAGAAAATTCGGACAGGGATCTCGATCCTGGTCAGTATTACCCATGTTTCGTGTGTAATGAAGTAATAATAACTGCTGCAGGGGTTTTCTGTAGGCGATAGCGACTTAGTTTCTGGATAAGTGGAGTATGTTTAGACCGCATGGATGTGGAGCTCATATCCAACATGGCGGATCTCTGGTTAAACTGAGCGCCATGGAGCTGCGTGCTGACGCTTAGTAATGTCATGTTATGTAGTTATTTTTAATTAGACAAACAACTTTTTTTATATTTGACGTATTTGTGAGGTGCATGTTTTTTATTTACGGTATTCGAGCTATATTAAAGTTGAATTCCTTTTTTGAGTTTACGCGGTTAGCATGAGAGCTAAGATGTTGATGCTTAGCATTAGTTGCCTCTCTGGCCGTTATGGTGTAGCGTGTTTAATATCTGCTCCTAAAAGTCTAAACTAACTCTTGTCTGGTCTTTTCACAGCCGTGTGTGCTCAAACAGACATGGTCTGATCCGCAAATACGGGCTCAACATGTGCCGTCAGTGCTTCAGACAATACGCAAAAGACATTGGCTTCGTGAAGGCAAGTGTTCATTTATCTTCTGTTGAAGACTTGAGGACTATATTGGGCAAATTTTAACACATCTTACTCAGTGTTTATGAATCAAGCTGTAATCATGTTTTAAAACATCACCTTAAAGTTTTGACCTTTTTCTGATCTGTCTGCTCTTCCTATTCAAATCCCAAAAGCTCTTTGATGCATCACCCCAAATTCTTTTAAAATAATCAGCAACATTTCTAATTTACTTATATATATTTATTGATTTACTAAATCATGATGTATTCTTTCTTGGATGCAGTTATTACTTGTTTTATTTTCTCTAACTTTTTTTTTCTCTTTCAGCTGGATTAAAGGTGTGTGGTCAGCTTCACCCGAGCCATGTGGAAACAACATCCCACCAGGCAACCACCGTGAAGTTACTTGAATTACAAATAAACACACTTTTTCTGGTTAAATCTTTTGTCGTTCTTCAATACAACTTTTTATTTGTCACACATTACCATATATAGTATGATATGCAGTAGGATAGAATAGTAAGATGAAAAGATTTTACTGCAATAGGAAAAATTCCACTAGGAGAAATGTAAATTTTAAAATGCATGTTTTTATATGAATGTGCAAATCTACAATTTAAAGTTATGATAAAATATAGGTGCAAAGCCACAATGACCGGGCCCAAGCACCTGCCCTCTATTGCCAGTTGGGCACACCAGAAAGGCAGTGGGCAAATTTTAAAGGGAAAATACCAAAAGGACGCATGAAAATTTGGATTATGGCAGAGGTGTTGGGGCCCAACCTCTCTGGGGTCTCTCAATGGCTGCGGCTTCCTATTTGTGTGCTAATTTTTTTTATGATTCTTTGTGTATATTAAAACCTCCAAAATGATTGCGGGGTGGAAGAAAATAATTTCTAGCAGAACAAGAAGAAAGCTCTTTGCACTACAGTACTGTGACGATGCTTGGGCCCTAAAAAAAAAAAAACATATACTGGTCCTTCTCAAAAAATTTGCATATTCTGATAAAGTTCATTATTTTCTGTAATGTACTGATAAACATTAGACTTTCATATATTTTAGATTCATTACATACAGCTTGAAGTAGTTCAAGCCTTTTGTTTTAATATTGATGATTTTGGCATACAGCTCATGAAAACCCAAAATTCCTATCTCCAAAAATTTGCATATTTCATCTGACCAATAAAAGAAAAGTGTTTTTAATACAAAAAGTCAACCTTCAAATAATTATGTTCAGTTATGCACTCAATACATGGTTGGGAATCCTTTTGCAGAAATGACTGCTTCAATGCGGTGTGGCATGGAGGCAATCAGCCTGTGGCACTGCTGAGGTGATATGGAGGCCCAGGATGCTTCGATAGCGGCCTTAAGCTCATCCAGAGTGTTGGGCCTTGCGTCTCTCAACTTTCTCTTCACAATATCCCACAGATTCTCTATGGGGTTCAGGTCAGGAGAGTTGGCAGGCCAATTGAGCACAGTAATACCATGGTCAGTAAACCAGAGCCACCGTGTACAGGTGTGTGCAGGAAATGGGCTACAGGTGCCGCATTCCCCAGGTCAAGCCACTTTTGAGCCAGAAACAGCGGCAGAAGCGCCTGACCTGGGCTACAGAGAAGCAGCACTCGACTGTTGCTGAGTGGTCCAAAGTACTTTTTTCGGATGAAAGCAAATTTTGCATGTCATTCGGAAATCAAGGTGCCAGAGTCTGGAGGAAGACTGGGGAGAGGGAAATACCAAAATGCCTGAAGTCCAGTGTCAAGTACTCACAGTCCGTGATGGTCTGGGGTGCCATGTCAGCTGCTGGTGTTGGTCCACTGTGGTTTATCAAGGGCAGGGTCAATGCAGCTAACTATCAGGAGATTTTGGAGCACTTCATGCTTCCATCTGCTGAAAAGCTTTATGGAGATGAAGATTTCATTGTTCAGCACGACCTGGCACCTGCTCACAGTGCCAAAACCACTGGTAAATGGTTTAATGACCATGGTATTGCTGTGCTCAATTGGCCTACGAACTCTCCTGACCTGAACCCCCTGTGGGATATTGTGAAGAGAAAGTTGAGAGACGCAAGGCACAACACTCTGGATGAGCTTAAGGCCGCTATCGAAGCATCCTGGGCCTCCATAACATCTCAGTAGTGCCACAGGCTGATTGCCTCCATGCCACACCGCATTGAAGCAGTCATTTCTGCAAAAGGATTCCTGACCATGTATTGAGTGCCTAACTGAACATAGTTATTTGAAGGTTGACCTTTTGTATTAAAAACACTTTTCTTTTATTGGTCGGATGAAATATGCAAATTTTTGGAGATAGGAATTTTGGGTTTTCATGAGCTGTATGCCAAAATCATCAATATTAAAACAATAAAAGGCTTGAACTACTTCAAGTTGTGTGTAATGAATCTAAAATATATGAAAGTCTAATGTTTATCAGTACATTACAGAAAATAATGAAGTTTATGAGAATATGCAAATTTTTTGAGAAGGACCAGTATATATATATATAAACTACAAAGAGAGCAATTTACGAAGATATGGCATGTAGGTGCTCTTTATGTTATTGTCATGTTCAAAAGTACAAGCATGTTCTCAATGTGTGATCAAGATCAGCATATGATCAGTAGTGCAAAAAGTGCTCCAATGCAGGTGTAAGGGAAACCAAGGGCGAGCCCGATCAGTTTAGTTCTATATTAGTTTTTCATTCAAGGGCTTATTCAAAACTCTAATAGTTTACTGCCATAACTTAATCAGGTGATGCAATAGCTTCTCGTCTGGTTGAAATGGCTTGCAGTTAGATTTATACCTTGCCTGATTCTATCTACACAAATTCTCAATTTCATCTGCAGCCGGACGTTTGATGGTTATCTGCCACTGGGGAAGTTATTTGAAAAGGTGTTTCTTTACAAAATATGAGCAAATTGTCTCCTTTTTATTGCAGTTACTGGTGATGCAGGTGCTTGTGAAGCCGTTGTGAAAAAAGCTGCACCTATGAACAGTAGTTGGAGTAAATGTGTAGTGCTTTAAGCATTAATCACAACGCAGTTAAGCTACACATGGCTCCATGATTCATAACATGGGAGTAAATGTTAAAAAAAAAAAAAAGCCTAGATAAATTTGTACATGTGTGGTACATTTCCCACCTTTGTTTTAATAAGCTGGAAATGAATGTGTGGAATGGAATTGAAAACTTTACATTTCTTACAAAAGTGAAGCACTTTGGCCTTGATGATGTCAGGTTGCTAAGCAGGATATTTTCTTTCATTTCTCAGTCTAATGCTGGGAAGTTAAAGGTCTGCAGGAAAATGTTACAAATGGTTCCTGCTCTGGACAGAAATGCACATTCATATATCATACTTAACTATTTTGACATTCTCTGGTTGAAGGTACTAGTTGCTTATGTTTTTATTTATTTAAAACCTATAAAAGCAGTCAGATGTTTGGTTCAATATTGCACCACCTTACAGTGCGCTTTAGAAGCCAAAGCTAATAACATTTTGTCTTAACCTGAGGTGTGGGTATAGGTTACACAAGGAAGTAGGGGACTATTGGTTGTAATGGTTGTGGTATTATTGCACTATGATGCCTACATAATTTCCTTTCAGTTGTCATAGCCAGTGAATATACAATTTGTGTACAATATACTGTAATTATCTAAATCAAACTATTGAATTCCTGCAGTATATCCCCCCCCCCCCCCGTTATCCCCAAATAAGATACATGTCTGGCAGTTGCTGAGTTTTTTTTTTTTTAAACCACCCGTTAATAGAATTCTAAAAACTAATTAGTTGACATTTCTTCTACTGATATTTAAAGTAAGTCATGGGTTACAACCATTCTAAAACCAGGTTACATAAAATAGGCCTTAACTGTGGTATTTTTGCACATCCCAAAAATACTCAAGGTATTAACCTTGAGACATAGACATGTTTGCAAATACATCTTAAAGGGTAAAACTTGAGAGATGTCAATGTCGGCAAGTAAAAGGAAAGAATGAAATACTAATGATGATGATAATAATAATAATAATAATAATAATAATAATAACCTTATATGTTCCATATTAGGTTATTATTGGGGAAATATTCCCAATAGTAATTATTTTATAATTACAGTGAGTAGAAAAAGAACCAAAGATCCATCTACAGGTTCACAGGGGCGGGTAAGGTCTGATCCCCACCATGTTCATCAGCTGTTCAACTATTGTTATCTTAATAAAGTCCTCATTTATACCTCCTGTTTCAATTCTATTGAAATACTGATTTCATCTTTTTATTGAGCATTTTTGCTATATAACATAAAATTTGATGTTCTGTTGATGAGTTTGCCTTTCTAAATGTTTATTTATTTATTTATTTTATTATTATATATATTTTTTGTGGAGCCTGAAAACCCTGCTTAAAGATATTACCTCTTCTGTGTCTACCTTGATACACTGATGATGTTGTACATACACTGTAAAAATTCTCATTTATTTAAAATCATCTACCAAATTGAAACAAATGAACACATGTCCCCATTGTCCATGTAATGAGGGTTTGTGCTGTTTGCTCTTAGTTTTATTGATCTACTGCAATGATGGATTGTTAGCTAATATGGTATTTTTGTTGTTCCTGATACGACCCAGGTTGTTCAGTGTATAGGGCACAGTAATGTCACAAACAATTAAAAATCCAAATTTAAACATTAAAAAAAAATCTGAGCAAACAATCTAAATTAAGCTTATTGTGTGATATGGCATGTACTTTCTAAGTTGTGTAATTAAAGCGTATCATCTGTGGTTTCTTAATACGGGAAATGCATATCATGACTAATATTTATGTGTAATATTTTCTAATTTTTTTTTGTGTTTGTACCTAAAAGTCTTTCTCATTGCAAGCAATCAAGGAATTAAGTTTTTAAAAACTTTCAAAAATGTTTAGGGCGTCATTAGAATTTTATAACTATTGAAAATGAAATTCTACAGTCTAACAGTAGATGGCACTAGTGTTCAACGCTTTTGGTGATTTGATCTTGTATTTCTAAATGCTTTTAAAAAAATTAGCACAGTGTATGTAACTGACTAGACAGACCCTTTTCCTGTTAAAGAAAAAAGTGCAATGTAAAACTAATTGTTAAAGACTCCAGGTGAGTTAGAGAAGAGACATGGCTTACAAGGGTCGCCCATGGGCTGCTCACACTATGAAAGCTCACACTTTTTAAAGCATTAATCCTTGGATTTACATTCACCTAGGTATCAAAATTATACTACTATCAGCTTGTTTATGGAATGGTGATGAAGTAGGTACCGTTACCAGCTCCAGGGTTCATGATTTGATTTTAAGATCAGCTTACTGTCTTTGTGAAGTTTCTCATGTTTTGGCATGGGTTTCTCTCGTCCCTCAAAAACATGGCAATTATGAATTGGCTAAAATTGTCCATAGGTGTGAATGTGTGGTTGAATATGATGTGATGGACAGGGTGTATCCCAGTTCCTTACTCCCAGTTCTCCGGAAATTGGCTTTAGTTCCTGAAATTATTTTTTAAAGTTGTCTGTTACTGGTGAAAAATGAAACTTCAAGAATTAGGCGTGCATGTTTCAATTTATTAAAGGTTTCCTAAAACCAACATACACAATTATACTGTATATATCTGTTACCTGATGTGCCGGGTGACACATAGATGAAACATCCATCCATCCATCCATCCATCCATCCATCCATATATGTTGTTGTTGATCTTTTGTCTATTCACGGCAAGGGGTTGCCACAGTGGACTGTCAGGTCTGCACATGCGAGCTTGGCACAGGTTTTACACCGGACGCACTTCCTGACGCAACCCTCGCATCTTATCCGGGCTTGGGACCCGGGGTTTGAGCACTGGCCCGGGCCTTCTGCATGGCAGGCAGCGAAACATCTGCCACTGAGTCCCTACTGAACTATTAATACACAGTGGATATTAAAAGTCTACACACCCCTGTTAAAATGGTTTTTTTTTTATGTAAAAAAATTTTAGACCAAAATAAATAATTTCAGAACTTTTTCCACCCAAAGTGACCTATAATCTGTATAAATCTTTTTAAAAATAAATTATATATATATATAATTTTGCATAAACTAATACGCTTAAATATGTTTCTGCAACTTTTCATTTCATTACAACACAGAATAAAATAACATATAACCAATAGCATGGAACATAGAAAATATTGACATAGCAATATTTACTTTTCTCTGAAAAGAAAAATCCAAAAAACTATCCAAATCTGTCAGATTGCAAGGGCATCTCCTGTGCGCAGCCCTCTTTAGATCACTCCAGAGATTTTCACTTGGATTCAGGTTTGGGCTTTGGCTGGGCCATTACAAAACTTTATTCTTCTTCTGGTGAAGCCATTCTTTTATTGATTTGGATGTATGCTTTGTGTCGTTGTTATGCTGAAAGATGAAGTTTATCCTCATCTTCAGCTTTCTACCAGCCTGAAGGTTTTGTGCCAACATTGACTGGTATTTAGAAACTCTGACTAAGGACCTAGTTCTAGCTTAAGGAAAACACCCCCAAAGCAGAATGCTGCCACCACCATGCTCACTGTGGGTACGGTGTTCTTTTGGTGATATGCAGTATTATCTTTGCGCCAAACTTACCATTTGGAATTATGCCTAAAATTTCAACTTGGTTTCACCAGACCATAACACATTTTCCCACATACTTCAAATGTTTTTCCTCACCCTACCCCATAGCCCAGACAAACAAAGAATACAAGAGATTGTTATCATATGTACTACACAGCCAGTACTTGCCAGAAATTCCTGCAGCTCCTTTAATGTTGCTGTAGGCCTCTTGGCAGCCCCCTAACTAGTTTAATTCTTGTTTTTTTCATAAATTCTGGAGGGAGGTTCAGTTCTTGGTAATGTCATTGTTGTCTCTTATTTTCTCCACTCGATGACTGTTTTCACTGCGCTTTATGGTACAGTATATCTAATGCATTAGAAATTCTTTTGTAGCCTTCTCCTGACTAATACCTTTTAACAATGAAATCCCTCTGATGCTTTGGAAGCTCTCTGTTTGTGCTATAAGATGTGACCAAGAAAATGCCATAAAAAAAGCATAGTGATTGCTTGCAGATTCATTTTATGGAAAGAAATGTACATTTCAAGTGTGCTGCTTCAGTGTTTTTATATCTTTTTGGTAGATGTTACTATGGTGTACTCCCCTTATTGTGGGGAGTTTTCTGGATACCAAATTTTGATGTTTTGTTCCCCAAGCTACTTTGCCCTATGTCATGACAACAGTAAAGCATCCTGCATAAACCATTCATGTCTGGGGTTGCCATGGGAGTGAGCTCACTCCCGGGCTCACAATTCTGCCTAAGAACACAGCCATGAATAAAGAATAGTACAAAAACACCCTCCAAGGGCAACTTCTCTCAACTGTCCAAGAACAGTTTGATGACAATTCTTTTCCAGAATAATGGAGCACCTTGCCATATGGCAAAAGTGATAACTAAGTGGCTCGGGCAAAAAAATAAATAAATTGGGGTCCATGGCCAGGAAACTCCCCAGACCTTAACCATATAACTTAAAGACCTCAAACATGTGGTAAATCCTCAAGAGGCGGTGGACAAACCAAAACCCAGAAATTTTGACAAACTCCAAGCATTGATTATGCAGGAATGGGCTGCCATCAGTCAGGATGTGGCCCAGAAGTTGACTGACAGCATGCCAGAGCAAAATGCAAAGGTCTTGAAAAAGAAGGGTCAACACTGCAAATACTGACTCTTTGCATAACCTTAATGTAATCATCAATAAAAGCCTTCGACACTTATGAAATGCTTGTAATTATGCTCCAGTATAACATAGTAACATCTAACAAAAATATCTAATATACCTAAAAAAATATCTAACAACTGTGAAGCAGCAGACTTTAGGAAAATTAATATTTGTGTCATTCTCAAAACTTTTGTCCATGGCTGTACATCTTTTGTCCTTCTGCCCTTTTATATGAAAAGGTTAAAATGCTTAAATAAACAAGTTGGCCTTTGTGGTATGAGTTGTGTATGAATTCGAATTAAAATTCCATGCACATTCAGTACTAAAGCACTTTGCATCAATTAAATATATATCTGTGATTCTCACCTCAGGGTTTGTGCACCCCTTGTGGACTACCATGGCATAATTAAAGAGGGGTCTGTGAACTTTTTTTTTTTTTATCTGTAAAAATTGTGGAATTTTTCTGTAAAAAAAAGTGGAATTTTGTTTTCCAGTATTTCAATGTATACTTAGTCCCATGTGCATAACCCAATAATGTAACTTCTCTTGCTCATCCTGTTGCTCATCCTCTTATCTATGTTCACACTGATGGACTAAATACTACAACAAATAATTAAGAGTAATAATTAAGCCAGGTGTAATAATAATAATGAAATGTGTGGTTATTTTACTGTTCAAACCCCTGGCTGCAAAGAAATAAACAAAAAACCCTTCAGTTTGATGCATTAAATTATTGATGCAGTAAATGAAACGTGTATGGACCTGTGTAATGCCAGTGTAAAAAATGTAAAGAACATGCAGCATACAAATACAACACCCAAAATACAATATAATATTTAGTTATTGATGCTTATTGAATTCAAATACTCAGAACGTAATTATGAGTGATATTTATAGAATTAAATTCTAGTGCTTGTGCTTGGGGACTGCTAGGGCAGGGACAGCTTTGAACGTTAAAAATGACATCTCCAGTGTTTTCAGTTTGATTGGCATGAATGCATAAATTGCCCCAGGCAAAGCTGACAGATTTCAAAGAATATACAATTTGCATAAATTGCATGCTTTTATTCCATGTTGTCATGCACATATAATGATTTATAGTTGTGTTGGTAGGTAGTTACAATAAGGTGCTAAACTTGAAAAAGAAGACTAGTCACATTATATCAACTGGAATATTGTAATATTTAACACTCTAATCATCATAGTTAGTAGAAATTGGGATTCTATCATTTTTTTTGTTTGTTTAAAGATATTATTCATATTATTCATGTTTTTTTCACACTTAATGCTAGATGAAACACATCTCATTATTCCGATTGTAAAGTGTGAATGCACTTTTTCATGCATAATAATAAACATGCTCCTTATACATACTGGACTAGTTTCTTAATTCTTAGTCCATATTTATATTTATTATTGGTTGACTCGTTACCAAATTGTGTTGACTTCTTAAAAAAATTAAGCCAATTATAACACTCTTGCAACCACTCTATCGGTTCTCGCAACCTTTCTGTGCACCAACATTAGCACCAATGAAATAAAAGCCAGCAAAGCCACTTTAAATCCAACTACTGCCCTTCTCCCAATTATTGGCCAAACTGCATTATTTTGTACCACAACATGGTTAGGAAAAGGCATTGATTCAATCACGTAGAGTAGAATAATGCAGAATCCTCAGGGAGTAATAAAACCCTGACTTATCAAAGAGGAAAAAAGGAAAGAAGCCCAGCCCTAAAACATTAATGATACAGAAGCAATGTGCGTATAAGACCTATACTCTAAGCATTTTTCAGAATAAATGAATTCATTCATCTTCAGTAACCTCTTTATCCCAGTCAGGGTCATGGTGGATCCAGAGCCTATCTTGGGAACACTTCAACTGGAGGACAGTTCATTACAGGGCTCTATGCACACACATCCTCATGCTCATACGGTATACATGTAAAACAGTTCAATACACCCAGTCAACCTAGAGGTATGCTATTGGAAAGCATGTGGAAACCAGAGAACTTTAGAAAATAATTTAAATCACATTATATCAGCATCATATTTTTTATAATTATATTTTATATATGATATTTTTTTTTTATAATGAAAGCCACTTTGACTTTTTATTTGCCATAGTTTGTAAGTGAATTAATTAATTAATTAATTTATTTATTCAAACTTTAACTATAACGCTTATCCTGTGTACGGGGTCACTGTGGGCCTACAGTAGAGCCTATCCCAGGAGATTTAGGGCATGAGACAGAGTACACACTGGACAGGGTGCCAATCCATTTTTGGGAACACCAATGAACCTAATCTGCATGTCTTTGGGCTGTAGGAGAAAACCGGAGTACCGGGGGAGAACATGAAAACTCTGCACACACAGACCACAGGCAGGAATGGTAGTCTGTAAGTTAGTAATCAAAACATCTATTATGTTACATCAAAGCAGGAATGGAGACACTTGGGTTTTTTTTCACATTGTAATCATTTGCAAAACTAGATGCTTTACATTTTCCATCCAGAACTATTTCTTTGATAAGATTTTTCAAAGGCTGGATACAACATGAATGAATCAAAGTGCACTAGGAACACATATTAATTAGTAATGATTCATTTCTCTTTAGGGTATGACCTTTTTCTTAATAACCTACTACTGCTGTAACCTATGTTAACCAACCAGATTAACATTTAATGCTCTGTAACTGTCAGGAACACTACAATATTTTCAAATGAAAACTGTTTCGACGCAAATTCACCTGTGTTATTTCCCTGAATCAGACAAAGATCCTGTCTGGTTGAAGCTTTCAGAATATACTAAAGAAACCAAGAAAATCCTGGAAACCAGACTTAGAAGCTGAGTGATGCAGAACCCTTTGTAGTCCTGATTTAGACTTCCAGACATACGCCTTTCTTGAACATTTTTCCGCTCGCCATCTATTTTGAAGATTACAAAATAAACACATTTCAAATGCTCTACCCTGCGTGGTTGGCATGGTAACACTTCACAGGGTTTGTACCTGCTCACTACTGTTTCCTCTGAGTGCACACACACATATACACTTATTCTCTTTCGAGCCTCCC
>JAAGKR010003646.1:14218-70288 GCA_011419295.1 Clarias macrocephalus
ACCACAACATGGTTAGGAAAAGGCATTGATTCAATCACGTAGAGTAGAATAATGCAGAATCCTCAGGGAGTAATAAAACCCTGACTTATCAAAGAGGAGAAAAGGAAAGAAGCCCAGCCCTAAAACATTAATGATACAGAAGCAATGTGCGTATAAGACCTATACTCTAAGCATTTTTCAGAATAAATGAATTCATTCATCTTCAGTAACCTCTTTATCCCAGTCAGGGTCATGGTGGATCCAGAGCCTATCTTGGGAACACTTCAACTGGAGGACAGTTCATTACAGGGCTCTATGCACACACATCCTCATGCTCATACGGTATACATGTAAAACAGTTCAATACACCCAGTCAACCTAGAGGTATGCTATTGGAAAGCATGTGGAAACCAGAGAACTTCAGGAAATCATTTAAATCACATTATATCAGCACCTTTTTTTATAATTATATTTTATATATGATATATTTTTTTTATAATGAAAGCCACTTTGACTTTTTTTTTCACATTGTAATCATTTGCAAAACTAGATGCTTTACATTTTCCATCCAGAACTATTTCTTTGATAAGATTTTTCAAAGGCTGGATACAACATGAATGAATCAAAGTGCACTAGGAACACATATTAATTAGTAATGATTCATTTCTCTTTAGGGTATGACCTTTTTCTTAATAACCTACTACTGCTGTAACCTATGTTAACCAACCAGATTAACATTTAATGCTCTGTAACTGTCAGGAACACTACAATATTTTCAAATGAAAACTGTTTCGACGCAAATTCACCTGTGTTATTTCCCTGAATCAGACAAAGATCCTGTCTGGTTGAAGCTTTCAGAATATACTAAAGAAACCAAGAAAATCCTGGAAACCAGACTTAGAAGCTGAGTGATGCAGAACCCTTTGTAGTCCTGATTTAGACTTCCAGACATACGCCTTTCTTGAACATTTTTCCGCTCGCCATCTATTTTGAAGATTACAAAATAAACACATTTCAAATGCTCTACCCTGCTTGGTTGGCATGGTAACACTTCACAGGGTTTGTACCTGCTCACTACTGTTTCCTCTGAGTGCACACACACATATACACTTATTCTCTTTCGAGCCTCCCCCTCAGGGCTTGACCTTTGTCTGCATCGTTGTGTTTTTTTACTCACTCAGAACATGCAAACATGTTCCTTTGGCTTAACCATAGATCAGACATGTGAGAAAAAAAAGAAAAAAAACCCTTTGTAAGTCTTTCATTAGATCTGCAGCCATAAGTGCTTAATTCAATTGCAGTCTCTCTATTCTTCATCACGTTCATATTGTTGTTATCTTTTCAGTTTCTCAGTTTAGTAAAATACCAGTATGGACATTTGACCTGCTATACATCAAATCCCGGTTTATACTTTATCAAATTGTCCTTATTACTAGGACTATTTTCATTCCATATTCTCTTAAAGTCTCGACTCACCCCACAGATAATGGTAAATCAACTTCTTTAAGAGGTACCTTAAAAGTTTCAACGTAAGCATGACTATACACTGTAGGTACTACATAAACTATGTTTACAGAATATTTCTTCGAATATAACTTTGATCCCGTCTGTCTATATAGAAGCAATTCCTTTAGAGTCTGGTGCTTCACTCAAAGTTGTCGAAGCATTTAAAGGCATCCTTATGAAGTGTTGCTAGATGCCTGATGCTGAAGATGGGAGAAGGCCCAGCTTAAGGTTCTCGACTATATCTATTCCCTGAAGGAAACTTCTGAACCCCACTGTTAAAAAGACATGCAAATGGCCCAAGCTGAGAGTCAGCCATGATAACACTATCAGCACAGGCAGAGCTAATTAAATATTCCATGCCATTTGAAGTGTTCTACCCTGCTAGTGAACAGGGAATATGAGAGGGAGGCTTACCATGAGGAAATGTGAATCCTATGTGGGGGCTAATGAAATCTGGTGCCAAATGTGTGCATATATTTGCACATGTAGGTGTCTAAATATGCACACCTCTAAATCATAAATGAGCGAACTCATACACAGGAAAATCCCCAGTGTTGAATTAACACCCAGAGTGTTGAATTATCATGGTTGAGTTTTTATAGACGTCTGGTTGGACTTAATTAACTCTCAAACTCATCAACACTGGGGATTTAACTGTACTGTATATGGGCTCCCTGTGGCTAACATGTTTCTGTTATTAACAGTGGCATGGAATGCACATGAATATGAGATGCCCATCAAGCAACCATGCAACGCTACGCAGCCACCAGTTTAGCACTATAACAGATGGTCAACACGTGACAAACACATTGAACTGAATATTGATCACACACTCTAAAGTATGGAATAGAGAACATATGTGACGAAATATGTCGAAACAGATTCAAGGCTGTCGCTCCCAAAATAATCGAAAGAATAACAAGAAGAATTATAACTGTGCGTGCGTGATATATAAGTTTTATAATGGCTGCTCTGTATAAAAAGACCAACTATCATCCTTTTCACAGAGGCACTACATGAAAAATAAATGGATCTGTCAGCTTTAGGGGGGCAGGTGCAGTAGGAGCTGCTTTATAAAGGTGCATTCTGCCAAAAAAAGGTATGAGACAGAAGCATATGACAGAAAAGCAAAACACATTTGTTTCAAGTGGGAGAAATGAAATGACCGGAATCCCACTTCTAGCCTTTTGTCTCTGTCAGGCTGAATCAGGTTCAGATGGTATTGCTTGATATGAACTGGACCTTTTTTTTTTTTTTTTTTAAATCTGCCTGTCTACATTGTATCTTGGCCAATCTGTAGCAGAGAGCTAGAAATATAGGCTATAAAACCCATGTCTTGATTTTGGATTGTAATACAGTAGATATGTTTTCAACCAGCTTAAGGTAGTGCGTTGCCTGTTTATATATATAGTTTAGACACACGTTCTAAATCAGTGTTTTTGTTGAGTGATTTATTTTCTGTATCCTATAGCAATATTGTATTTTAAAACTACTGTATAAAACAACACATGAAATATAATGTAATTAACTACATAACAACAGGCAATTTCAATTTTAATACACAAAGGTCATATTTTCTGATTGGTTCTTGCAAGAGCAGTATTGTCAAGTGCATTTGCAAAACCCATCAAGTACCATGATGAAACTGGCTCTTGGTTCTTGAAGCCCAGGTGTTACGAAAGGGTTCTTTTTCACCCTTGACAAAATTCTGCGCTCAGATTTCTTCAGTGGTCTTCCAGGCCTTTGCTGTTGCTGAGCATGCCATCTTTTTAAGAATATTCCAAATTGTGGCATCAGCCACTTCTAATGTTTTTGCAAACCTCTAATGGGTGTGTTTTGCTCTTCAGCCTAATCCTGGCCTGCTTCACTTGAATGGACACTTCTTTGGATCTCATGTTGAGAGGTTGAGTGAACAACTACCAAATTCAAATGTAACAGTCAAAACCATCTCCAGGCCTTTAATTTGCTTCGTTATGGAGTAACATGGCAACAGGCCACACCTGGCAATGCAACAGCTCGTCAGCCATTGTTCCATGATTTATGAACCCCATGGGTTTGTATAAAAATGGCTGTAATTCCTGAATGGGTAATGCCACATTTTTGTTAAGCCAGTTGAATTAAAGCTCAAAATCTTGACTTTGCTCACATCTTGAGTGTTAGATTTCAAATTTAGTGTGGTGGTCTGCAGTACAGAGGCCAAATGCCAAGTAATTGCTTTAAAACGTATGGTCTCTCTCTCTCTCTCTCTCGCTCTCTCTCTACTAGAATTAATACCTCTCATTGACGGTTACAGCGTTTTTAGAAATAGTTAGAAGGTTAAAGCTAAAAATAAACTCCTCATTATTATTTTATCCTATTTATATATTATTATCCTCTTATTTCAGGTTCAAGCCCACGTACATGTCTGCCGGTCTTTCTGTACAGCCGAACTCTCTGTCTAACATATTAATACATAGAAATTACATTTTGTAAGGTTGAGTATCTTATGCCTTGTTTGTGCTTGTTATACTTTTTTCATCATCAGACAAATACACTCCCTGTTTAAAGTCGATTATTCCATCCAGCACATGACTGGTCATAACATGCCTTTCACTTCACTTAACATTTTGATTTGAGCAGCTAACAGTTCTCAGTTCGGATATTTTATACGGCCTCACCTCGAACTGCTGTTGATATGTTTGCTCTAATGACCTATCTCATAGTGGCGCTTCACATTAATTCTTTAATTAGCACCATGGTTTCAGGAACATATGAGACAAATTGCTTATAAATTTCCAGCAGGAAGAATAAACACGCAATGATCAGTCCATTTATCTTTGGCGATTCAGTTTTTAAAAGTTACACATTTTTTTATTTGGAATAAACCATGCTGTGTCATATGTTTGTTTGTGCTTCGTGAGGATTTGGGCGTTTGTAGGTGCATACACGGTAAACTATTGCTCTCATGTCCTCTGTTGAGTGATGCGTATAGCCACGCCCATTGGGCAAAAGCACTATAATTGCCCTAAAGAGCAATGGATGCTATGAGGTAATTTGGCACAAAACTGAAGATAAAGATAACATCCCTTATAATCAACATGATAACATCATAACATCCCTTATAATTAACATTTTTATTTAATTTATGGTACAGATTTAAGGACTGGAAAAGTTTCATTAAATTCTGTTGAGCCAGTTTTGTGTGATGCTGATACAGATATACAGACAGAAATTTATATATACTGTATAGACCAGGACCAGGAACATCCAGAACTCCAAATCTGCAGCTCTTGTGGGATGTAATCCAAGGAAAGAACAGCAGTGGTCATGACAGGGTCATGGCCGGCCAAGGTACACTTATATATTTATGAGTTATTGTAACTCAAATTGATGAAAAGGGCACATAGGTCATTGCTGTTTGGGTGGCAAAAAGGGGGATCTGAAAAAAATTAGGCAGATGTTCATAATGTTATTGCTATATATATATATATATATATATATATATATATATATATATATATATATATATGGAAAAATAAACTGTCTAATTCATCAAGAGCCACTTAAGCCTTCAGCACATAGAGCTAATCATAGCCTTGAACCTGAGGTCCTGATGAACTGCATTCTCGAGTGCCATTAGCACATCTATATACTGGACTGCTCATTCTGAGCTGTTAACAATGCCGAATCCCTGACATTACCTACACAAAGGTAGGTATCTTTATGTAATACACCTTATATGTATATATAATCCTGACTATTATACCAAGCTTACACATTCCTTCAATCTCTCTCGACTCAAACTGGCTGTGAGTCATAATTCCTTAGTTCAATATCATGAAAGGTTTGAAAGCTTAGTCCACACTTATTTGAAATGCAGATCGGAAGCCGCTAGAGTCTTAAAGCTGCATGAACACACACACAGAGCCACAGGCAAACATACACTCTTAGCTTTGAATATATTGTCAGATTTAATAATTTCATTATGATTTGTTTTCAGTGTATCAGTTGTCTGTTTCATCTTTCAATCAGGTATAGAGAGATTTTTTCATCAGTGGATATCCATTTCCAACTTGACTTTTTCTCATGTGTTGCACCAGGCTGACATTGTGTCCTTTAATGTATCAGTTACATCAGGCGGAATGTTAATCAAATTCGAATTCAATTCGAATTCAAATGTCAGTTAATGAATCATAAAATCATAATAATATGTGTTCATTAATTATGAAGCAAAGCCGGCAGCATATTTAGATCTCAGGACATCTCGTGGAGCATTTTATAACTGATAATTATACAGGTCAGTCAAAGGGATACAAAATGGTGAGCATACAAAATGGTTGAATCAGTAGGAGAAAGGAAATGAAAAATAATGATCTGGAAAACCTGGGGAAAGTCTCTGGGGTGTCATAATTTAAGAGAGAAACATTTAAAATCCTATTTACAATCACATTGGGAAAAGGAGAAGGAAGCATGGAGAAGTAAGCACTGTAATCTTCTAGGTATACAGTATGTACATCTCAGAGATATTTGCGATATTACTGTCCATATGTGTCACTATGTAGGAGAGGTGGGTGAGACACGCTTACCTTTTTGGTTGTGTAAAAAACCACCAGCCTCTACACCAAAATTATTGATTTAGATTTATTTGAAACATTTAACCCTCAAAGCATTTCAGTTTCGTCAATTATCTAGAAATTAGAATTTCATTCTTTGCTTCATAGCTAATTACAATGATGAATTGAATAAAAATGCAATGATGGCTTAAAGTAATTTAAAATCAATTTACAAGCTTGATGAAATGGATGGCTGTGACATAATACAATTTTCTTACATTTAATTCCTTTTCATCGGATAATGTGCATGTGGTCATGTGATGCAGATGGAAAAAAAGGATAAATGTGGTTCATCAGACTAAATGTAGTCTAAATGTATCTCATGAAATAATAGATGACTTTGTATTCCTAGTCATATTATCACAGAAAAAAAAAATGACTCAGAGTACAATACCCAATACAATTAAACAGAAAAAAATGTGACAATTTCACAAACAAGATTTTCACACACACAATTCTTCTTTAACCTTTTAAAAACTCCCAGAAACTTAATTTGAGATGTTTTAATTAATGATTCGCTAAAATAATCTTGTTAAGGAATAAGTCAAAATGTTCTCAATTGAAATGACCCATGCATGAATCTTCATTAACAAATGGAGCACAAGCTGAAGCTATATATTTTTTACATTAATAGGCATTAGCTAAGTGAAATGTTTTAATTTACCATTTTGTTAACATAAAAGCATTTTCTAATCCTATCAGCCAATCCGCAAATCCCATGATCAGAATAACATCGCTATACATGCCTCTCTCGATCCACTTTGCACAGGAGCTCAGCATTTTCAGAATTAAATGCTATCCAGAAGGCTGCTTGTGCATCCACTTGACATGATTAATTGACATATATTACACAAAAGTGCTAATGGCATAATTTGCCTGCTTGTCAATGCTTTCCCCATTTATTATAATACTAGAATAACAAGGGGTATTTGAATTCATTAAAATGATGGCAAACAGCAGCAAAGGTCATTCTGTTCTCAGTGAACAGGATGATATATTAGGTCAGTAATGCAGTACTGTTTTAAGCAGGCTGTACATTTAGAGGTTAAATATTAAGAGGTCTTGTAAAAAATTGCTTTTCACAATGTTTAAAATGACTTTGTTATTTTCATTGTTAAAATTCATTGGTAAAATGTAAATAATGGTTTGTAGATCAGGACGTCTGTGCAGCATTTCACCACCCCCACACCATGCAAACAGCACAGTATAATAAAATAGTCCCAAGTGACTCATTATGCTACATTTGTTCAGTTCTTACCACAGGATCAGAATACTGAACGTAACAACACAGCAGTGTAATTAAAATAATAATAATAATAATAACATAGTAATACCAAATTATTGCAGAATTTCCAGCTATGTTCCTGTTCTAGTCACACACTGCTAATTTAATTTAATGACACTAGCACTCATATTTCACCAGATTAAGGCAAGCAGAGGTAATGGCAGTGATGAGTGTCATATCAACATGGTATGAACATATACAGTTGAAAACACACACACACACACACACACACACACACACACACACACACACACACACACACACACACACACACACACACACACACACACACACACACACACACACACACACACACACACAGAACTGTCTTACAAAGATAAAACTAAAAAAAAAAAAAACTTCCAAATGGCTGTAGATCACATGTGGAATCCATAGGAGCTTATCATTTCCTGTCAAGGTTTATAAGCATCTGTCCTGTCTGCAACCAAATAAAGTCTCACCTTATCTTCTGGGCCTGCTGTCAACCAAGCAAAAAGTGCTTAAAGGAATCAGTGAAAGAAAAAAGAAAGAATGAAAAATTCTGAAACTTACTGTCCTGTGCAAATAATATCTTCATATTATTTTCATGTCTTCATTATTATGTACGAAATCAGTCAATATTTCCAAACATAACTTAAAAATAATAAATAAATAACATCACAGAACAATATTTGCACGCCAGTAAAAAGAGGAGCATATTACATGACAGGCAAGTTTTTTTTTATATGGAAACATAATGTAACCTAAGTAGTTAATCCTGGGTTTTGCATTAAAATAAAAAGAGGTGAGTGTGACAAAGTTAACTGAAGTGCACATGTTCTCCAGTACACTCAGTAAAACTGCACAAATCTCTATCTTAGACTACAGATTATGTTTAAGCAAAAACTTAGCACCAAATATTGAATAGCAAATATTGTTTAATTATTTACATATTTCTACTTTATATCGTATTGTATTATATGTTATTTTATTGTGAGAATAAGATAGTAGGTTTATATATTATATTTTTTATACTTTCCTATTAGCATTTATGCCTTCTTGCTTCCTTTTTTTTCTTCCTTTTTTATGATATGCATTTCACTGCATATCATACTGTGTATGGATGTGTATGTGACAAACAATAATGTGAATTTAAAGATTTGAATTTGAATTTTGAATTTGTTTATTTCTTTACTTTTTAGTACTCTTCATAGAAGTTCCTTTTATGTATAAATGTTTTCAAGGGCATCTTTGCATGCATCAAAGGCTATTACACAATACTGTAAGTAAAACAGCTGTTAGGTTTTACTGTGTGTGCTGGAAAATACATGTTTTCCTGGTAACTTGCTTCTTTCTATTTTCATGCAAAACCCAGGAGCGTCTATTAGATATTTGGACCTGAAATATGTTGCATATGTAACAAGTACCTTTTTTAAAAGGCTTGTAAAAAATGAATTTCCTCACTCATTCACTCATTGTCTATACCCTGGCAACTTAGGGCACAATATATACACACACATACAGTACAGTCTTATGCAAAAGTTTAGGCACCCCTTGATAAATAACAGATTGTGGTGATTATTTTTTATTGAAAAGATGTTAACACAGTCTCTCTTGGAAATTGAAAAAAAAATGCACAATATTTTCAGCAAACATTGATGCATACTGTAGTTACTTATGCCATAAATTTAATAAAAATAAAAAATAAAAACATTTTTATGGCACTGTGCAAAAGTTTGGGCACCCTAAGAGTTCCAGAGTCTCAGATTATTTTTTACAAGGTTTCAGACCTTAATCAGCTCGTTACCTGTAGATCTGACACATGGCAACAGCTGTCATTAGTAAATGCCAATTTCAAAGCTTTACAAATACTTTGACTTTTCAAACCTTGTGCACACACATGCGGACACTCAACAACCATGGGTTCCTCTAAGCAGCTGTGTAAGACTCTGAAAATGAAAGTTATTGATGCCCACAGTGCAGGAGAAGGCTACAATAAGATAGCAAAGCATTGTCAGCTTGCAATTTCCACAGTGAGAAATGTAATTAAGAGATGGCACTTCAGGAGAACTGTGGAGGTCAAGATCTGGAAGACCAAGAAAACTGAGAGAAAACTGCTCATATGCTGGTCAGAAAGACAAATCAAAACCCCCATTGACTGCAAAAACCTGCAGGAAGATTTAGCAGACTCAGGAGTGGTGGTGCAGCATTCCACAAGACCTTCATGGAAGAGTCAGCAGAAGAAAACCTTACCTGCGTCCCCATCATAAAATCCAATGTCAGAAGTATGCAACTGAACATCTACAGAAGCCTGGTGCGTTTTAGAAACAAGTGCTGTGGACTGATGAAGTTAAAATAGAACTCTTTGGCCACAATCAGCAAAGGCATGTTTGGAGAAAAAAAGGAGAAGCATTTCATGAAAAGAACACCTTGCCAACTATTAAGCATGGGGGTGGATCGATCATGCTTTGGGGTTGTGTTGCAGCCAGTGGCACAGGACACATTGCATGGATTCCATTAAAATTCTGGAAGCAAACATCACACCATCTGTAAAAAAGCTGAAGCTGATACAACAGGACAATGATCCTAAACGTACCTTGAAATCCACTATGGGATACCTCAGAGACGCAAGCTGAAGGTTTTGGAACGGCCATCACAGTCCCCTGATTTAAACATCATTGGAAATTTGTGTGTAGATCTTAAAAGAGCTGTGCATGCAAGAAGACTAAAGAATATTACAGAACTAGAAGCCTTTTGCAAGGAAGAATGAGTGAAAATCCCAAGTACAAAAACTGAAAGACTTGGCTCTAAAAA
Source organism: Clarias macrocephalus (assembly GCA_011419295.1). NCBI lineage: Eukaryota > Metazoa > Chordata > Actinopteri > Siluriformes > Clariidae > Clarias > Clarias macrocephalus. The sequence continues at coordinate 24,374 of JAAGKR010003646.1, forward strand.
GTGTTTGCAAGCTGTGATATCTGCCAGATTATCTACTGATTATGTAGGGTGCCCAAACTTTTGCACAGTGCCACAGTCATTTTTCCATTTTTTTATCGCTGTTTAATTTATGACATAAAAAATAACTATTCACCAATGTTTGCTAAAAATATTGTGCATTTTTTCCATTTCCAAGAGAGACTGTGTTAACATCTTTTCAATTAAAAAATCACCAAAATCTGTTGGTTATCAAGGGGGTGCCTAAACTTTTGCACAAGGCTGTATATATACACACCTCTAGGGTTCTGTGCAAGGAATTAACTCTAGCTCCAGCCACGTCAGTTTCCTTCCGCACTCCAACGTGCTGTAGGCTGATTGGCATTTTAAATTTGCCTGTATAGTGTATGAGTCCGTGTGAGTGTGTATTTGTGCCCCGTGGTAGTTTGACACTTCATCCAGATTGTAGCCTGACTTGTGCTTTAAGTCCTCTGGGATATGTTTCAGGCCCCCCATGACCCTACACAGGATAAGCGGCATAGATAATTAATAGTTATATGTACTTTGTTTGCCCAAAAGGCAAATTGCTATACACTTCAGCAGTTTCTCTATGTAAAGAATCCTATTTAATCTTTTATTGTAAGTTTGAACCCATCTGGTTTTTGATAAAACAACTACAAAAAAACAAAACAAAACTGTGAATCTAGGCTTTTGGGTCATCCTGTATCTACTGTACACACACACACACACACACACGCACACACACACACACACACACACACACACACACACACACACACACACACACACACACACACACACACACACACACACACACACACAACCTATAAATAGAATATGAAGAAGGGAGAAAAGCTACTACTTGTTTCTAGCCTGTGTTACTACTGTACCTGTAATTTTAGCAGAGTATCTGCGCAATAGTACAGAAGGACATGGCTGACCACCAGAGCTGCTTGCTTGCAGAATCATAAACATGACTCTATGAATCTCATAAGAAGGCATTTCTGTTCAAATCATAGACATTTCATCCTTGAAAGAAATTTACATTGCACCACTAAGTAGATTTACACTATCCTGACAGCTGAAGCTTGACATAATATTTGGCTTGCAAAATGTCAGCGCTGATTTTCCCCCACTTATTATTGTTTACCGCGTTTATCCATATGGGGTACATGCAGAGAAGCTTTTATCACACCACTATTATGTTCTCCATTAAGCTGTATGCGGGCACCACATACCAGCTATTTAAGTAATTTGCCTTGTATGTTAGTGTGTGTTTGAGCATGCATGTGTGATACAAGAACCAGCAAGTGAGCTTAATCGTGCTGGTGCTCCGCAGGCAAACCTACAAATAGATGCCGTGACATTTCTGTTGGCTTTTAATAATTCATTAATGTCACAGACGATCACAGTGCTACAAAATGCTGCTGATGACTTTAAAATTCATGGAAACAGAAAGAATACGTACAGTACATGCATAGAAGTTTCCATTATAACATTTGCAGCACATTTATTTACGTTGATCGAATAGATTTATATAAATGACTTAAATGTAACTTCTATTGACAGAGAAAACAGAGAAATAGATATGCTGAACACAAATACTGTACAACTTTTCATTTAATGTATCACATAGTTACAAATTACATGCAGCATAATAAATTTTTCATGCAGTAGCCAGACTTTGTACATTAGGTGATACTCGGCAGAAGTCTCGAATTAGAAATCAAACTGACCCTTATCGTCGTGAAATCTGTCATCATTAATATGGTAATGATGTTTTGAGTAGAGACAGAATGAGGAAACAACAGGAATCACAGCAGAAACAATATTCTGAAACTAGGGAAAAATGACACTACACCAAATCTTTTAAGAAACGTTGATATGCTATTTGAAATATCAAATAATTTTTTAAATTTTGAATTTGAAATCTAAAGACAAGTTTTTTGTTATTTATTAATTTATTAAATATTGTATATTTATGACAGCATGGTTGCATAGTTAACACTCCGGCCAAAGACTTGCAGATTAGATTAATTGGCATTTCTAATTTACCCATAGTGTGTGAGCGATTGTGTGAGTGTGTGTGCTGTGCCATGTGATGGATTGGCACCCTATCTAGGATGTACCTCGCCTAGTGCCCCAAGTTTCCTGGGATATGCTCCAGGCCTCCTGTGACCCTGTACAGGATAAATGGTATAGAGAGTGAGTGAGAGAGAAATTGAGATTAGGTGTATATTGATGTTATACTGTATCAATACAAACACAGTGTATAGCATTATTGGTAGGCCCCAAATCCAGACTGGTCTTTCTTTTCTTTCTATTGTCATTGTTGGCGCATCTGTAAAAACTGCACCGAATCTTGATGTTGTTTCTGACCCTGTATCTTCCTTCACTTTCTCATACTGTATTTGGTCGCTCACATTCTTCGCCTTATTGACACCTTATTGACACCTTATTGAACCTTCTTTGCAATTTGCAAAAACCTAATGATGCTAACAAATTAGTACATGGTTTCATTACCTCTTATTATTGATTACTATAATGCTTTCTTGCAATACTCGCTTTTATTGGTCTACCAGCTACGCCTTTGAATAAACTTTGCTATATTAAAAACTATTAGCTGTTAGAGTGCTAACACAAACTACCCGCAATCTATTCATATCACAGCCCTGCTGTATCAGTTACAATGCTTCTTTCTATGGCCTCCTGAAATACTACATCCTTACATCTAAGACTGTAGTGGAGGCCAAATGCATATAAATGGTGTTTATGCACCTCCTAAATTTCTGAAATGATGTTTATTCACCTCTAACTAATGGTAATGAAGATTTACAATTTGGCACAGTCATTCCTAGAAAGGTCTCGCAACAACTCGGGTAATTCATACTCTTTTGCCAAATCACACAATATTGTATTCTATATTGCACTGCTTAATTAACATATATGGTACCTTGACTGTCTGCTGTGACCAAGGTTGACCAACATGGATATGCAACGATTTGTGAAGCATGGAAATGGCAAGCCTCCTCGTGCCGATTGCCGGCAAAATACCTCGAGCACAAAGTGAGGAAAAACTTGACTATTTTATGATATCATTGTGGTCTTTGTTGGGAGTCTAATTAGTTGTTCCTGCCATGCGTTGCTTTGCCTTAGTTTTTAGTGAGCTAACAGTTTGACTCATGCCGTTGACATGACAAGGCACTAACGTCGCTATTGTTATTTAATTAAAGGATAATGGACAACATGACTCTGAGGTTCCAGAAATGTAGTGGCTAAAGCAGTGGGTAAAATGATAATATTCAGCTTTATTCTCATTCAAATGCTGGATGGATTGTTGAGTTCATTGAATGGTGGCTGATGTAAAAAAATCTTCCATATTGTATTTTATTGTTTTATTCTCTTAATAGTTATAATAGTTAATAAACTTCATGGATTTCGGCTAAGTTTATTCCTTCTGGGCTGTTAACAATGAATTTCAGCTCCTATTCATGTTATTTTTTCCAGTAAATACTTTTACCAGGATGTTGTGGTCCGCCCTAATTTAGTCACATAATTCATAGTTTAACCACTTAAAAATAATTTTCATTGATTTATTTTTCTAAGCACTGCAGCCCTGCTTATATCCCATCGAACACTCCGTGGTCCCCTGGCAGCCGACACTAGACCTTCGTTTTCGCACCATTGCTCCCAAACTATAGAATGCCCTACCTTAATCTCTCTGCTCTATTATCAATATATCACCAATAATAAAACATTATTATATGTATAATTTTCTATTCAGTCACCTTCTCTTCCTGTCAGTTGGGCTTTTTACAACTGCCACCCATCTTTTTTTTCTATAATCAGGAGCTAGGTTCAACTTACTGTGATTATAATCTGTATTATTATTACTCATCACTCATACCAATTTATTCTGTATACAAGGTCACGGGTGCCTAGAGCCTATCCCAGGAGACTTAGGGCATGAGGCGGAATACACCCTGAATAGAGTGGCAGTCCATCGCAGTGCACACACAAACACACACTCATACACTCATTTACATAATACAATTTTGGAAATGCTAATTATCCTAATCTGCATGTCTTTGGACTGTGGGAGGAAACCGGAGTACCTAGAGGAAACCCACCAAGCACAGGGAGAACTGCATGCATGCAGAGGCGGGAACCAAATCTGGCCGGGAATTGAACCCGGACCCTGGAGGTGCAAGGTAACACTAAGCCTACGTGCCGCCCTGTATCAGTTTTGCATTATTATTATTATTATTATTATTATTATTATTATTATTATTATTATTTGGCCACATGTTTTATTCAGATAGATAATTCTAAACACAGCAGCGGAATACCCATTTCATTAGTTACAGTTACAGTTACAGTATACTAGAATGTGCCATTTTCACCTTTATAAATTACTAATAAATTCTAATTTACAATGACACAATTACTCTTTTTTCTCTATATCCATTTCTGAACATTTGAAGGCCTTTCCAACTCCAAAGTCTAAAACCTTTTTTTAAACTAGCTCGTTAGTAGCTTAGCTGGCAGGCACTATTCATTCTGTTTTCTGATTTTGGAAAATACTTTTCATGCTTTTATTTATAAGGAGAGACTGAGAAATACAAAAGAAGGTAAGAACAATCCATGAAAAATAAAGCCTAATATACACAGTTACAGTATAGATTTATACTTCAATAATATACTCTTGTGCTGCCTATATTTTAAAAATGACCAACTGCCACTGCAGCTGCACGGTATAGTAACAGGAAAAGAGACTGACTCTGTCATTTCCTCTCCTGAAGGATACGTGTGGTTTCAGTACACGGTTCAGCTGGGACTCAATCCTAAATCCAAGCATTAGAGTAGGGAAGCATGGCATGCTGTTAGGGGCAAATGGCACACTCTCAGGAGTTCAAAGTATGAGATATTGATTTAAAAGCCCTTTGAACCTGCAGTGAATGATAGATGTTCAACTTCTATGCTTCTTTTCCCCCCATATGCGTATACCTGTGAGACTATTCTTCATTTGCAAAGCTCACTAATGAAGTGGATAAAAAAGGTGGCTAGGAAAGAAGAATCGACGCTTTGCTTACACTTTGATAAGAGTAACTCAACACAGAGAATGTCTGGAATCCTTGATTAAAGAAAAATAATTGTAGACTCAAATGTGACATTCATCTGACCTTCAGTGAATTGTTGTTGACAGGCCTGTGATGATCCAAGACTGTTTTATATTTGTACTGCAGGCAAGAACAAAATAATTATTGATCATTTCTCTTTAGTAGAAATAATATTATAGAGAATAAATGAGGCTAACCAGGGGAAAAAGGCTTGAGTTTGCTCTGATTTGATGAGTCCAGATTGACCCAGAGCGTTGGCCACATTAGGGTAAGAAGGTGAAGAGATGCACCGATCATGCATAGTGCTCACTGTACAACAATCCGGAGGCAGTGTTATGGTCTGGGCTTGCTTCAGTTGGTCAGGAATGTAATGTAATGAATGACCAGGTTATCACATCAATTCATTATTTTCCCCTGATGGAATAAGTATATTCCAGGACTCAAATTGTGAAAAAGTGCTTCCGGGAGCATAAGGAATCATTGTCACCACATTGTGTCATAATCAAAGCTAAATGTAGTTAAACTAAATTTTAGTCTGTGTATTTCTTTTATCCAGGCTAACTATCTATCTATCTATCTATCTATCTATCTATCTATCTATCTATCTATCTATCTATCTATCTATCTATCTATCTATCTATCTATTATGCAGTTAATATTTTTCTTTCTTTCTAAAAAAGCAATGATGTGTATTGAAGAATAGCATTTAACAAAAAGTCCTTTTTTTTAAATAATAAAAAAATGTATAATTTGAGAGTTATTTTGGTGTCCACATGTGTCTCCATTGTGCCACTATATGGAAATTTGTGTTTGGTTGTGTGGTCAAGGTTAACAACCACAGAACCACTCCAGCTGGATATCCCAGAGTTCATGTCAGAGTGAATCTATCCGATTGCTGTAACAACAGGACATCCGCTCCACACTCTCTCCTGGGTAATTAATTCACTGTGAATGATGTAGTGGAGAGGCAGCTTTAATCGGCCTGAGATGCTATTCTGTTTGTATAACTAACAATGCTAAGTCTTCATTTGCCACTCTCTCCATCCCCCTCATAAATAAACTAATTAGCTTTGACTTGGCAGAATGACTGCAGGAGATGAAGTAAAGTGTCTCTATGGCTTCTGAAAGCTTCCGGCACAACATAGAGTAGTACCTTACATGAATGACAATCACGTCATTGGCCATCTTTCAAAACCAAATCATACAGTCTGCTGTGTGAACACAATCAGGTAAGCAAACAATGGGAAGGAAAAAAAACACCCTTACAGCTATAGCGACAGGTATTTTGAGAAAACAGTGCAAATTTTTTTGAAGGGAAAAAAGAATTAGGCATTAATAGCAACAACCTCTGGATGCCTATGTGTTTCATACTTAAAGTTAGCACCTTGTAGATCTTTGTAATAACAATAACATATAAAAGGATTATTTGCTTATTTGCACATTGCAGGAGATAAGTCGATAAGAATGCACATAAATACCAGGTGTAAATGAGAGGGTGAAATTGGATTGCATTCAGCCTGTATATTGTTTTAGAAACAGAGATTATGTACTACATTAAGATGTCAATAAAGGCACCAAGCCTAAAAAAGTCAGTTGGAAAGCCCCATATTAAAGCCCCTACTATCTTGGTATAATCTTTAATTAAAGCCATTCTCTTTTAAACCCAATATCAGATCTTACAAATATAACCCGAAGTTAGTTAGGGTTACAAAAATGCCGAAACTTTGGTTGATACAGTATATTCATAGCCTCCCAGTCATTTCTGCTACTTTGATGTTTTTATCAAAACCTTAATCAAGCATTAATTCATTCATTTTCAGTAAACACTTTGAATTCTGGTGGAGGCATAGGGACCTTGAGTCTATTTAGGAAACAATGGGCGAGAGTAAGAACTATAGTCTGAACTGGATGCTCAACACAGATTATACCAGTAGTGCAACAGCAACCTGTTTCACTGCATGGCAAGTATAACTATAAGTAAAATTATACTTCTCGCACATTGATGATTTTAAGATTCTACAGCCCTCCATCCCCCCAAACATTTCCAAAGTGGTGTAATGGTGATGCCTGAGACCTGACAGACGATCGTTTTACTGCTACACCTTCCTGACTTTGGAGGACAGTCTCCCTGGACACTTGTGACTGTCTTCCTTTTAAATATTTGACTTTCTCTTAGCTTTTACACATCCCATCTCTCTCTCTCTCTCTCTCTCTCTCTCTCTCTCTCTCTCTCTCTCTCTCTCTCTCTCTCCTTCTCTTGCTTTTGCTCCTAAATGTAATTGTAAAGCACCCATAAATGTTGGAAATCCTCTCTTAAAATTTTATTAAAACTTAATAAAAAGAAAACTATTATTATTAATAATAACATCAATAATAATAATAATAATAATAATAATAATAATAGTTGTTAACTATTATCAATAACTATAATAATAATAATAATAATTATTATTATTAGTGTTATTATATCATTATTATTAATAATGTTATTATATATATTTAATACAATGATAAAATACTACTAATAATTATTATTAATACCATTATTATTATTATTATTGTTGTTGTTGTTATTATTATTATTATTATTATTATTATTAATACCATTATTATAAATAATAATACCATTCATTATCATAATAATAATAATAATAATAATACAATTGATAATACTATATTTTAAATACTTTTATAAAAATATATAATAACATTATTATTATATATTTTTATAAAAGTATTTAAAAAATTGTATTATCAATTGTATTATTATTATTGTTATTATTATTATTATTATTATTATTATGATAATGAATAGTATTATTATTTATAATAATGTTATTAACATTATAATAATGGTAGGGTTATATAATTATTGACATTGGCAATAATTCCTGTTTATTTTAATTCAGCCTAAATTCTTTATATCTAAATCTAGCCAGATCACAGCCACAGCCCCCTAAATGTGATTTTGACACAAGACTGACACGTTATTGCTTCACCCCCCCCCCTTTTTTTTAGAGCCACAGGCATCTTATGGAAGATATTCAAGGTAAATTGTTCCAGGCCAATGAAGTCTTTTCTATGTTATTGGCAACTTAACTTGTTCCCCCCTGTTCAGTTTCATATGAGAAACCATGAGGCAAAAACGTGTGTGTCAGCAGTATAATGTTGATAATAAAAAAGCCACAGCTAAGCAAGCAGGACTTGAAATAGCTTTGAGAGGCGAGAATATTTATTCACTTTAATGATGAGGCTCTCTATTGACTTTTTGAGAAATCTAATATTCAGCCTGCAGGGCTGTGAGAATCTTCCCCACTCACAATGCAATTTCAGAATGATCTCTGGGATAATAAACATTTATAACCTTCCACACAGTCACTGCTCCCCCCCCCCCCCCCACCCAAAAAAAAATTCAGAACACCTTTCCTGTTTGGCGATGCTCTAATGATTAGAGAGGCTCACCCAAAAAGATACATTTTATTTTGCATGAACAAATTTGCAATTAGTTAAGGGGGTACAACTTTGTTTCGCAGATCTAGAAGACGCCACCTTTGTATGGTAAGGTTAATCCTACCAGATACTCTTACACACTCTCATTCTCTACATTCGCGAGACATATTCTGTACAGGGTGGCAGGATGCCTGGAGCCTATCACTAGGAGACTCAGGCCACGAGACAGGCTGAAGTCTACCCTGCATGTCTCTGGACTGTGGAAGGAAACTAGAGTACCTGAAGAAAACCCAACAAGCATGGGAAGAACAGAAAAACTCCATGCACACAGATACGATGTGGGAATCAACCTGGAGGTGCAAGCCCATAGTGCTCCCAGAACACCACCATCCTGCCCTTAACCCAAGCAGAACTATGTAATACTAAGGTCATGATATCTTTGGGCAGCCTAACTGACTGTTAGTTTCTATTCAATTAACTTAATATAGGACCTACTAGACCTTCTTACATTTCCAAGCTCTTATGCGCTGACAGAGAATAATGACTGCTGCATGCAGCAGCACTATATTTGAGGCTTTCAAGTATTCTTTAAATAGTCCATGTGTGAAGGTCTAAAGGTTATCTGTCAGAAAATGACATAAAAGAGGTGTGGAAAATGGGTCAGCTGAAGAGACTGAAATGAGCAAATGCACTTATGTTTCAGAAAACATATAAATATATTTATTAAAGAGATTTCTAGTGGCGTGAGCCATGTATGAGGTCTTAGTAGTGTAGTGAAGTTGCTGGATGTACTGTAGTTGCTAGCACTCAAGCTCAAGCTCTATCTGTCAGTCTAACAGATGCCTATAATGTGTAACATCCCCCCACCCCACCCCCCTCTTTGCTAGTAATCATTTTAATTAGTACAGATAAGTATGCTGGCTTTTAAGTAGGCTTTTATCTTTATTTTTGTCGTGGAGAGGTTTGGAGATGATACACTTTACTGGCAATTGCAGTGATACTTTCTCATTCCAAGACGTTGCCAGTGCCACTGCAGGAGATTCAAATGAATTCATTTTTCTCACTTATTTTGCTGTCATCTTTTCGTTTTTTCCATCTTTCCTGGGCCTCCTAGAAGGAGGAAAGTGGATACTCACCATTTTTTTAGTCAGTTTATTATCTTGCACATGTACCTTGGCTGAATACCTTGAGAGGCGCCTTCTTTCATATAAAATCCGTTTGACTTATTCTTCAACAATATCCAACACTTGGATGGGGCATTTACTAGATGATACTGATTTACAGGAGATCGTATTGCATATAGGAGATCTAAACACAGAAATAAGAGGAACCAGTCCATTAGGGAATACACTTAATACTGAATAAGTGGCTCACTGATCGCAGATTAAATATTTCAGATATTTATGCCATCTCTTTAGCTCTGTATAACTGTCTGATCGATAAAATGTTTAATAATTGGTTCATCCTCAGGCTAAGGTCTCTGAAATTGCTTACCTGCAGTATATTCATATAAATCCACTGTTTATGTGTGCAACTGTTTTGTTTTCCATAAATTAATGTATTTTTGATGTTGCGATCCTGAATAATGGCTGCTCAATACACACTGCTAATCTGGTTGCTATTCTTCAATATGTGCTGTGTTTTGGAATTTGTGCTGTGCAAGAAAATCTGATCAAAATTTCCCTCCGGAGACTCTCCACCTTCTAATGCAACCCTGAAAAAGTATCGTATAATAAAACTTTTATAAAGAAGATAAGAAAGGTTAAATAACATGTTAACAGCTTAAGGCTTATATTTTGTTTGTAAGCCAGTTCAAATGTAACACGGAAACATCTGTTTTATACATCACAACTACTGAAATGATCTACCATTTGATAAACCCAAATGGGATGGTCCAGGACTGTCTGGGATTTCTACGTCTAAACAAGTTATTTTGTCATCAGAAATAAAATCTTAAGGAAAGGTCTGCTCTGTGACTACCCTTTTTCTTTCCAACCACATTTTTCTATTTTTCTGTAGTGCAAACACTTACATATACGCTGCCTTCAAATATCTGGGCAGATAGAGGTATCTAATCAAGGAGCACTTTATCCGATAATTTATCTGGACATGATCGAATGCCTTCCTGCCTCCCAACACCATCTGACTAGGCAGCATTTGTTACGTGTCAAACACACAGTATATCATTACAGAGGCAACCAGTTCCTCCTGTCAGTCAGAAGATAAATCGATTCACTGTGCTCTCTTACAGAACAGATAAAACACACCTGCGAGTTTCACACTTCTAAATGAGGCATACCGGAAGGTGCTATCGGCTCACCGAGGACTTCACCAATAAAGATGGTAATAGAAGGAAAGTGTTCTATACGGGCTTCCCTGATTAAAACAATGTGTCCACCCAAAGGTGGATTATAATTGAAAACTTTAATTTTTTTTTTCAAATTTTAAAAATTTGATCACCATATTTTTAGACAGACTCACAATATTGACACTCCTACAATCCAGTATACATATTTTGTTTGTGTGAATGAGTATATAGTCTTTTGTTTCTATTCATACATACAAAGGCAAAACACATATACAGTCATGTTCAAAAGTAAGTACCCCCCTCTTTTAATTCAAATTGTTTTTGTGTAAAAAATGATCATCAAAATACCAACGTGTAACTGTTTTCAAACTTTTTTTCACTGTGCCATTATTTATTTAACAAAATAGAAGCAAAAAATACTAAGTACCCGCTTCCTGCTTCCACAGGATATAAAAGGGTAACTTGCAGCCAGGTGATGCTAATCATTAGTCCTTGATTAATTGAACATCATCAGGTGGACAGTTTGCTAGCCTGAAGCATTCAGGTGTGTGTTTAAACAATGGCATTAGCTAAAAAAAAAGACATTAGCTATTAGGTCTTAGAAAGAATGAATGAAAAATGAAAGAATCAAGTTGTTGTCCAGACCTCAACCCAATTGAACTGCTGTGGTGCGACATTAAGAGAAGTCCTCCACAATGAAATGATGTGAGAGTCGGATAAAGTCGGAGAGTCGGATAAAGTCATACAAGAAACAATTATATATATATATATATATATATATATATATATATATATATATATATATATATATATATAGAGAGAGAGAGAGAGAGAGAGAGAGAGAGAGAGAGAGCGAGAGAGAGAGAGAGGTATATTATTATATTATCATTTTCCCCTCACTGTAAATTGTCTTTCTATCCAATATTATCGCTGAAAAGCCTGAAAAGCAGTGATCAGTGATGCTCTACAGACAATCAGGATTTCATCCTGGCTGGGTGATGCGTAGAGCAGATTTAAAGATAACATGATAAGACTGTGATACACAGAGGCATGTGCATTTATTTGCCTAGTCACAATGACTTTTACACCGGATGAAAAATTTACAGCAGTAACAATGCCTCACATAATCAAAGGTGTTGCAAATGTCTTTATTGTATTTCCATGGTTCACTCACCCCTTGAGTAAAAGTATGGCATGAATGCATGCTAGTGTAATCCAAGCTGCGGCCCACGTTGCTGCTACTACTACTACTGTGATAACTAATCCTCCATGGTTTGCAAAACCAGTGCAATGTAATAATATGCTATTGTCTTGAAAGCAGTGACATTAATTCTTAATTTATGCATTGAAAGAGAAGGTATTAAAATTCGTCCAAGCATGCTGGCCCTGGCTTTTCTGTAATGAAAATAAATGCTATTCAAAAAGTAGCACAAGAAAATATCATTTATTTACATATATGATCCATAACCGGGAGTAATGCACAACGCTTCAAGTCTGCTAATTTCATGGCCTATGTGCAATATGGGCTGAGATATGTATGATTAACCATGGAATTGATGCTAGAATGAAAACATGCCTCTGTATACAGTAACATAGGAAAGTTTAACTTGAACTCTATAAAAGAGAGTGTGAAATGCGTGTTTGTCATAGATTTACAGTACATTTACCCCTAAAATGCAGCCATTTAAGAACTAGAATGATTTATATAAAATAAAAAAAAAGAACCAGCGCAGCATGTCTGTTCATGCGTGTCTTTTCAGGCAAAGTCTTGCTTATAAATATGGGGCATTGATGTGCATTATTTTCTTCACATGACTGTCAATCATTATATACATTTTTGAGCAAATACAGATGCTGCTTTTGATATTGTCAGTTCTAAAATTCACATTACTTTTTTATGTTGATTATTTCTTTGTCGAAATATTTTATCTGTGTTGTGCCATTTTGATTTCTGAGAGTAAAGTAAGATGGAGAGAAGGAGCCTACAATGGCATTTGGGAGATGTTTGACAGAATGGCGTGCTGATTAAAGACAGAGTAATGCCAAATCCCTGGCAGGCTGGTCAGGTTTATTCAAGGCTCGTCACTAAAATGTAAAACCCATTAATTTTCAGAAGCTAATGGGATACGTTTTGCCTGTGCATAACAGAACTCAGCCATCTGCTTTGGGGAGCGAGTTCACTCTCTACCCCTGCGGAACAAGAGATGCACAAATAGGGCTGAACAGACTAGTACAAAGCTATGCATGCAATCACACACATGCATGCGCGCACACACACACGCACACGCACACACACGCGCACACACACACACACACACACACACACACACACACACACACACACACACACACACACACACACACTTTATTCATTTTTCATGTAGACTCTGGGGTCTATATGAAATGTCACTATCTGAAAAGAAATAAGGAATGTCAACAGTCGTGTATACTGTACATTGGACAATTGGGGCCAAGATAACATGAGTATCTTGATGTTGGTATCAGAAGTGCTGGTTTGAGTATGTCTCAAAGGACCTATCTACTAAAATTTATATAGAATGGAGCAAAAACGAAAAAGAAAGTGGAAATGCCTTGTTTATAAGAGAAGTCAAAGGCAAATAGCAATGTTGGTTTTTGAGCTGCAAAAAGAAATATATGAACTCATATGAAGTGATACCAAACGTTTAGAGACTAGCACCGACCTTCATACGTCAGTGCGCCAAAAGACATTGTCCTCAGTACATCGAGAGCTGTGCAACAGGTGCTATACTGACCATGAACAGCAAGTGCGCACGCGAAATCTGCCACAGAGACGTTCGCCTCTGAGCCCTCATCACAGGAAACCTCAATACATCCTTCTGAAGTGCACACATGCCAAGACCCTCCATGATCCTACATACTGTATGAACAGTTTTACAGCAATTTGTGACAAACACCATTTTTAGAAGTTGACTTATTCTGACAAATAATTTTCCTCTGGCACACAAGGTTGTCTATAACAAAACCTTTAATAATAATAATAATAATAATAATAATAATAATAATAATAATAATAATAATAAATAAATAAACAAACAAATAAATAAATAAAACTACAGTAAATAGTCTTCTTTTAGAAGCTTTGAATTCAAAACCATGTCATGGAAGATCCGCATAGCTAAAAACATAATCAGTGAATATAAACTACTTGCTGGACAAAATAGTGACTAAATACTTTCAAGGAATTTTTAGAGAATGCTGAAGCCATGAAAATGGATGTTTACAATCTCACCATCTCATCTATGCTCTTACCACAGCATTGAAGAGTGCAGATATACGTTACTTACTGTCCATGATACAGCCTGTGAAATAGGACAATATGCAATTTGGATGTTGGGCAAACACCGTATTACATACATAACAAAGCTAAGGGAGATACTATATTGTAACCTGTTTCACTTCCAAATATAACATTTTCCCCTTTTGTTCCTGCTATCACTAGTACTAGTTTTGCATTTGGGAGCCATGATGCACTTAACGATGCATGTTAATATTTCTAAAAGAAAATTAAGAAAAGAAACAACAATACCATATTAAAAAAATACACAATTATTTTGTGCTCAAGAGGCATGTTTAAACATCCAGTTTCATTCATTCTATTCCATTAGAATTTTTGAACTCCTTATGGAACCACAGCTGTACTGTATATCCAATCAGATGTTGCACAATTAGATGTTATATGTTGCATACCTGTACCCCTGATAGGGTGCGCTCAGGAACTACCAAAGTGGAACTGAAAATGGTAGATGTGGAGACTGCTGATGTATTGTAAACTGAACTTTTGTTATTATTATTATTATTATTATTATTATTATTATTATTATTATTATTATTATTATTATATATTTTACTGATACTCAACCAAAATATTATGGATACTATATGGCAAACTTAATACTGCAATTTTGGGCTGATTTGTTCTGTGAGACATAAAGTTATAAATTTTTTCAGAATTCACACTAATATAACCAAAACCGTTTTGACTTACTCTTATGGCATCTGTGCTCTTTCACACTGCTGTAGCTCACAGAAAATATGCACAAAAAATATTTTGCAATACTTCTTGCATTATTTTGGGGGAAAAAAAAGAAAAGAAAAAGAAAATAATGGATCAAGGCTGCAAAAATGGGAGTTTTCTCATTTTGCTTTCAAATTGGTCATATAAATAATCCGGAGCTCTTAGCTTAAATAGTCTCTTCTTATTTCCCACTGCCTCAGTAAGTGTGCTTTCTTGTATATTATGGGACTATTATTATTGTATATTATGGACTTTAGTGTGTAAAGGGGATAATTATATAATGATATGTAGGGGATCTTTGAAGAACGTTATGTAATTTTGATCACTGTTAGCTTTGAGGAGGTTTTCTCTCCCTAGCATTACTAACCTGTATTAGAGATCACTCCTTGCTTAGTTCCTTACGTCATCTTTATAGGCTTGCACTGTATCATTTTTTTTCTCTAAATATTTCATATCTCTCATTGTGGCTAGCATGCTAGTAGCATGATTGAGTGGTTTGCTTTCAATTTACCACAGATGTAGTTCATGTTATATACAACTAACTCTTTGTCTAAATTTCAAAGCGC
Source organism: Clarias macrocephalus (assembly GCA_011419295.1). NCBI lineage: Eukaryota > Metazoa > Chordata > Actinopteri > Siluriformes > Clariidae > Clarias > Clarias macrocephalus. The sequence goes on from JAAGKR010003646.1 coordinate 39,872, forward strand.
TTCTACAGACAATTCCCTTTTTTTGTAAGCTAAGAGTGACATGTAGTTGTGGCTGCTTTGCATACTGTGCTTAGTTGGATCTGCTTAGGACACCTGCTCGGGGCGTTTAACAAATATAGTACAACTAGGAATGGCTCTCCATAAGAAAGATATTCACAATGGAAGCCTCCCTTAAAATATAGGGAGCCAGCGATGTCTATGTCCCTCTGGTGTAAGGTCAGAACCAAGCATAAACCAGATGGACTTGAGGGCAGGCAAGCTCTTGTTTCCTTTTCTAATATTCTACCAAAAGTTTGCATGCTTAAGCAGTTTTGTGACAGTCTGCTACATCAGTCATCAAGCTAGCGCAAGATCAAGCAGCTCTCTCTTGCACAGAAACTCCTTAAGTAGGCCTCATTAATCTGTGTATATGCTGCAGATTTGCTGATGCACTGTCAAGCATACATCTACAGGCAAAGCTGAATAGTGTACTGGAACAGGCTGCTCTGGCTGACCATTAGCCTAAACGCATTTTATAAACCTGTAGACTTCTATACTTGCTGAATTTTACATTGTATATCATTCTGCAACTAGGAACCAGGATAATGCATGCAGGCCCAGGATGGCTGGTGAAGTGGCTTTGTTTCAACTACTGATTTAAATGGCTGTTAGAAACCCTGGAGACTTATTTCCTAAGCAAATCTTTCCCAAATAAATGGAAATAAATGGAAAATTGGCAGACAGGTCAATTATATTTGTGTGTCTGGGCCTTAACGGGTCTATCCCATTAAACTGAATCATTAACTGTGGACTGTAAGCTCCTGACTTTTCACTTGCACTATAGACATACTGTACACTAAAGGTGTATTTCGCAGTCATCTCAGGACACCATTGCACTATGGATGGCAACACATATGGGCTTATCATTGCTCTTCTAAACATATTGAGAAGCATAGTTTCACCATAGTTCTATATGAGTCATTTGGGCTGGAGTCCTTTAACGACCAATTTGATTGAATTTGCTCTTATTCCATATGCTTACTTGAACTTAATATTTCTGAATATTTTAGTCTTTTTTTTTTTTTTGCCAGTGATCACTTATAGCTAAAATATTTTTTATTCATCTTGCATGTATTAGTTACCAGATGACTCTGGTAAAATCAGAGCTGACATTAAGGCTGAGAGCTTTCCTTGCAACGCCCAGTACATGACCCTTTATAATATCATCCAATCATCAGTCCAACTGTTTGTCTACCATGGTGAAATGACATCCCTCGTTTAAGCAAGTGTACATTATCACCTTGGCCTATGGGCAACCTGGTTTCCCAGTCCTTATTATAATATACCACTTTAGTGGCTGCTGATTGCTGCTTCACAAAGCCTTGTGCTGCTACCCAGGCATTACAGTGCATTTTCTCCAGATTGTACTACGTCAGCATAGCTCATTCTGATGGTCTGGCTACCTGAGAGCACATTTTACAATAGGTTGTTTCAAATGACAATATTGGCACCCAGGAGTATCCAGGAGGGGTAAATAGAAAATTAGTTACGTACACTAATCAGGCATAACATTTAAAACATTGAGAGGCGAATTAAATAACACTGATTCTCTTGTTGTAGTGGCACATAATGTTAAGGGGTGTGAGTGCTGTATATTAGACAACAAGTGAACGCTCACTTCTTTACGTTGGTGGTTTGGAGGCAGGAAAATTATCCAGGCATGTGTAAGGATGTGAGTAACCTTGACAAGAACAGATTGTTATGGTAAGAGGGCTGTGACCAAATCCAATTTATTATTTATTATTTATTATGGGGTAGAATCCCATCACCAAAAGGGGATGGAGTGCTTCGGTATGCAGGGTTAGTACTTTCCCAAAGTGCTCCAAGGAAGGACAAACATTGAACCAGCCAAGTTCACCCAAACCTCAGTGATATGCGTGAGAAACATAAAGGGCTAGGCCATCTGGTTCAATTGCACCAAAGAACTTCAGTAGCACTAACTGGTGAAAAAGTCAATGCTGACATGTTAAAGGTGTCCTAACACATAATGTATTACAGCTTTCTGAGTATGTGGCTGCACTGCCGCAGTGAATTTGTGTGTGTGTTCTATTTGATGTTTTCCTACGTTCTGCCTTTTAAGTAAAAGCATTTTCCATTTTGCTCTATTCTGCAACTAACTAGCGACATTTTAGCTAACGAAGGTACGAACAGCTATCTAGATCTATGAAAAACAATAAAACTACAAAATGACAGAAATAACAAAAATAAAATAACAAGATATACAGGTTGTATTGGTTATGAAGTTCAGACACTTATAATGTGAAGAAGCCAGGCCAAGCTAACAGCCACTGTCTAATAAAAAATGAGATTTTCTTAATAATAATAATTTACAGCGCTCATTGACTCCCAGTGAAGCTCTGTATAGGTTCATGCGAAAGAAGCTGGTTGTTCAGTGCACATTAATCTTTGATCCCCATTTAACGGTGTGTGCTTGAATCTTCCATAGGATCCTATGGAGGAAGTGTGTCATCCAGACTTATCCATCCACCTAAAAAAAGCATACAATGCTATTTGATATTCTATACTATTGAATTTCACTAAAAGTTATCAATAATGCTAGATGTTAGATGTTTCGCTATCATGTTTTAATGAAATGCAGGGCTTCCTTCATACTGTGTCTGCAAGATGAGTTTTAGAAATAGATGACTGCATAACAGTATTGCTTTATCATATGTCACTATGATGTTTGAACAGCTTGGCATGCATGTGCATGTGCACAGAGATGAATTTCCAGGTATTCGTACACTGTAATGTAATGTATTTGAACACTATAATATCCAGTTCTTCTCTATACAGTATGTGAGAACAAAGAGACAATGTGTTTTTTTATTTTATTTTATATAGCCGTCTGTCCTCCTTATTCGAGAAGAAGTACATGCACTGGGGCCAATAAGACCAGAAGCCATGTTTTTGTCTGATCACCAATATGTGTACTCATTGTTTGGCTAATGTTACATTGATCATGATGGGATCTGCAGGCTTAGCACAAACACAGAGGCATTTGTGTGTAGGATCCTCAGGGCTGAACCACTCATACTTAGTATTCCTCAAAGGGCAGTGCTGGCAACTTGGGCTGCTTGGCACACTGCTGTGTAAGGCAGCAGGGGCACAGTGGCATTCTGAATCTTTGGCTGGACTAATTTTATACGCAAAATATAAAACCTTCAGTGATGCTTGTTGTATGCCACATTTTAAAGCCAAAGTCAGCTTTTTAAAAAATTCTTTTATTATTTTTTTAAACCCTGACTTCTGTTCTGTAAACTCTCTCTTACACACACACACACACACACACACACATGCGCACACACACACTTTTATCCATGTACTGTATATGATCATACAAGGTCCTTTTCCTCTGTGGTGGTTGCTGTGATCGTAACCTTTTCTACAATTACAGACTTTCAGAATAATAATAATAATAATAATAATAATAATAATAATAATAATAATAATAATAATAAATAGTGGATTGTCTTTAAAACAGAAGTTTTAAAATAGCTTTATAGACAAGAGATCTCATGGCAGCACCTCAGTGCATTTAGTCATATAGACATGGTCAAGACTGACGTAAAACTGAACATGGTATAGTTTCTGGTGCCATACGGTCTGGTCTGAGTATTTCTGAGACTGCTGAGATACTGGGATTTTCACACAAAACCATTTCGAGGGTTTACAGAGAATTGTCTGAAAAAGCAAAAATATCCAGTGCGCTGTTCTCTGGGGGAAAATGCCTACAATTTGCATGGGCTTGCTAGAATAGGACAATAGAAGATTGGGAAAATGTTGGTCTGTTGAGTCTCCATTTCTGCTGCACCAGTCAGATGGCAGGGTCAGAATTTGACGTAAACAACATGAAAGCATGGGTCCATCCTGCCTTGTATCAACGGTTTAGGCCGGTGGCTGTGGCATAATTGTGTGGGGGATGTTTTCGTGGCACACTTAGTGCCCCTTAGTACCAACTGAACATTGTTTAAATGTTACAGCCTACTTGAATATTGTTGTTAACCATGTCTGTCCCTTTATGATCACTGTTACAGTAAAAGTTTAAAAACACCTCAGACTGGTTTCTTGTGCATTACAATGAGTTCACTGTACTTAAACAGCCTCCACTGCCTTCAAGTCTCAAGCCAATAGGGCACCTTTGAATGTGTGTGTGTGTGTGTGTGTGTGTGTGTGTGTGTGTGTGTGTGTGTGTGTGTGTGTGTTCAGTATTGTGCAAAGGTCTTAGGCACCATATTATCTTTATTATAAATTTTATGTCTGCATTATTATGTACAAAAACATGAACTTTTCAGGCATGCAGACAAGTATTTTTTAAATATTAATGTTTAGAAAAATATGGTTGACTTGATAACTTATATACTGTATGTATGTATATACAGGAGTTGGACAATGAAACTGAAACGCCTGGTTTTAGACCACAATAATTAATTAGTAAGGTGTAGGGCCTCCAATACAGCATCAATTTGTCTTGGGACTGACAGATACACGTCCTACACAGTGGCCAGAGGGATTCTGAGCCATTCTTCTTGCAGAATAGTGGTCAGGTCACTACGTGATGCTGCTGGAGGAAAACGTTTCCTGACTCGCGCCTCCAAAAAACCCCAAAGTGTCTCAACAATATTTAGATCTGGTGACTGTACGGGCCATGGGAGATGTTCAACTTCACTTTCATGTTCATCACACCACTCTGTCACCAGTCTTGCTGTGTGTATTGGTGCATTATCATCCTGATACACGGCACTGCCTTCAGGATACAATGTTTGAACCATTGGGTGCACATGGTCCTCCAGAATGGTTCGGTAGTCCTTGGCAGTGACACGTCCATCTAGCACAAGTATTGGGTCTTGGGAATGCCATGATATTGCAGCCCAAACCATCACTGATCCACCCCCATGCTTCACTCTGGGCATGCAACAGTCTGGGTGGTACGCTTCTTTGGGGCCTCTCCACACCGTAACTCTCCCGAATGTGGAAAAGACAGTGAAGGTGGACTCATCAGAGAATAATACATGTTTCACATTGTCCACAGGCCAAGATTTTCGCTGCTGGCACCATTGAAATCGACGTTTGGAATTGGCACGAGTGACCAAAGGTTTGGCTGTAGCAGTCCAGCCATGTACACTGACCCTATGGAGCTCCCGGCAGTTTTGGTGGAAACAGTAGAGTTTAGGTGCACATTTAATTCTGCGCTGAGTTGGATAGCTGTGGTTTTATGTTTTTGGGAATCAATCAAATTAGCACCCGGACATCCCTTTCAAACAGCTTCCACAGTTACTCCTGTTGGATGTGGTTCGTCCTTCTATGCTGACATTACCCTGGATACCGTGATTCTTGATACATCACAAAAACTTGCAGTCACAGATGAGCCAGCGAGAGCACCAACAATTTGTCCTATTTTGAACTCTGATATGTCACCCATACTGTTGTGTGCATTGCAATATTTTAAGCAAAACTATTGCTTATGCTTATGCTATTGTGTGCTAACTGTTTTCATTTAGCCATGAAACCTCCAACACTAAATTAGCCATTGTTTCAGTTTCATTGTCCAACCCCTGTATATACATACATACATGCATACATAAAGGTCATTTCAGGTCTTTTTTTTATTTTAATTTTGATAATTACAGCTCCATGTCCAGTATCTGAAGATATTAAAATATTTCTTTTCAAGTCTGAGTAAATTACTATTCATACAGTATCCTGCAGACCTCTCGGTCTAGTCCAGTACACACAGCCACAATCATGACAATCCACAAGAGGATAAGCCAGAGAAGGTCATCACTGAAAGGCCTGGCTGTTCACAGAGTGCTGTATTGACGCATATTCATAGAAAGTTGACTGCAATATGAAAAGAGGTAGGAAAAGATGCACATGCAACAGGAATGGCTGAAGCAAAGCTAATGCAAGAGCTTGGGAGATTTTCACAGGCATTGGAATGAGGCTGGAGTGTATCAAGAGCCATCATGCAGAGATATCTTCAGAAAATGGCTACAACTATTGCACTGTTCTGGTAAAGAATTGCTAGTATCAAGCCGTCCCTAATCAGAGACCACGTCAGAAGCTCTTACATGGGCTATGGAGAAAAAGAAGTGGACCATTGCTTAGTGGTCCAAAGTTCCTCTTTTCAAATGAAAGTTAATTCTGCTTTTCATTTTTGAGATCAATGTCACACTCTGGAGGAATAGTGGAGAAGCACAGAATCCAAGTTGCTTGAAGTCCAGTGTGAAGTCCAGTTTCCATAGTGAACTTTTCAGTGCTGGAAGCTTTTCCTGGAAACTGTACTTGAAACTCATGTTAATGAGGAAGCCCAACGACACGCTTCGGCTGCCTCCAGTTTGGGACGACCGCTGCTACCTTCGAAAGCCAAGGAACTACAACCTCTGCACCTCTAACCTTCCCCCACGTAAAAAAAAAATTAACTCTCCTATAATCCAGATGCATTACAAAATATGAAATTTTTTTAAAGCTGTTAGACTTTTTTGATGATTACAGCTCTGTACAATCAAAAATACAGTATCTCAAAATATCAGAATATATTTCATAAGATGAAGCAAAAAATTATTTAGAATACAGATATTGTGAAAAAAATATGTTCATTCATGGTCTCAGTACTTGGCCTGGGCCCCTTTTGTTCAATTACTGCATTAATCCACTCAGTTTACCATAGTAGTCTCACTGTAGGAAGGTGCTAATTCCTGCTGAAAAAAGAAAACGGCATCTCTATGAAGCTTCTCGGCAGATAGCTAACATCGTCTGGTAAATGAGATGAAATGGCACCCCAAATCATCATTTACTGTGGAAACTTCACACTGGGCTTCAAGCAAATTAGCTTGCTTGACAATTTTCTCTGGCTGCGGTCATCCCTGTTGCTTGTGCACATTTAACCAACTACACTTTTTGTTTCCAGTCCAACTTTCCCTTAATATGCTTCAATACAAAATATGGCTGTAGCTTCTGAATTGCTGTTAAATCACCAGTTTTCCCCATTTGTGTACATAAGTAAAGGGGAAATACATGGTATATATATATAATGTGTATATATAGATATTGTATTGTAATTTACTCAAACTTATATATGCCTTTAAATTTAACTCCTTCAAATATGTTCTGATCTGTCAAGGAAAAAACTGTGATCAATGGTGTGAAAGTTCAAGCAACACAAGCAAAGAGACATAACCCTGAGCAGAGTCCAGTAGTGGTAATTTACCACTTTAACCAGTGCTGTCTCTGTGCTATGTTGAAGCCTAAATCCTTACTGCGATATTTCATGAATGTTATTCCTATGTACATAAATATGAGCAACCGTTTTTAGGATCCTGGAGAAAAAGAGGAGATTTAATATTGTCCTAAAGTTGGATAACTGACAGTGGTCAAGGTCAGGTTTCCTAATTAGGGAATATTATTTACTTCACTGGAACGACATTCTGAAATGTCTGTATAATATAATCCAGCCTACATTCTTCCTATCTAAATCGAGCATGGATTATATCTATGGCCTCATAAAAGTGTATTTGCCCCAATTTACCAGATAGAAACTAATTCATTAGCAATAAAACCTCAAAGTAATTTTCCCTTATATAGGATTAGGCACACTATCCACTAGAACTGTTCATTGGGGTGATTGATCAAGCAATTACACTGTTGTTCTTCTTAAGTTTTATCCTTAACTTTATTTGACAATTTTTTTTTTGGCATATTAACACTGTTCCAGTTCTGCTATGTTTGTTCAGATGCCATGAAGTTCTGCTGTTTAAATGGTTGTAATGTCCACTGTCTTTCCTTTGTTATGGTCCCTTTTTCATCCATCTTTTTTCCTTTGAACAGGTAATTGGTCACCACTTGTGGCTCTGCAATGTGTACAGTGTCCTTACCTTCTAGATCATATTTTCCCCCCATTCTAATGATTGATGTGAAAATTAACTCAAGTTGAACTTGAATTCTATCTGGATGATTCATTGTGCTGCTACTACAAGTTTGAGTGACTGGATAACTGCGTCAATGAGCAGGTGCTTTGCTGTTCTTTATATAGTGGACAGTGAGTTTACAATCACACAATTGCAAATGATTTTCAGATGAGCCTAACATTTACCGAATATCTTTCGGATATCACAGGTTTGTCAAGTCAACATATTGATTGACTGACTGCAACAGCTTCCGTCATGCACATTATAGATGCAAGAAAATAACACAACCGTCAATTAAAACTAAGCTCATTACCAGTAGGCTGCTCTCCTACTCTATTCATGTGTCATGTAATGTCATCTGTGCAATTATTTTGCCTCATGATTGCTGCATTAAAAGAGAAACTATCTCATTATGTCTCTCCTATGGTACAGCAGTGGACATTTTTAAATGACATCCATTACATTTGACTTTGATGTATGCATGGCGGCATAGTGTGTATCATTGCTGTCTCATAGATTAAGCCTTAAAACTCAAACAGCAAGATAAGTGCTAGCAACACAGCATAGGTCAGTAATAGTTAAAAAAAAAAAAAGAAGTGGCTAATAATGCCAGTGTGTGTTAACAAGGAAGCTTCAGAATTCAAACGGTGTATTTTGTTTTCGGATATGTCAGATCGAATAAAAGTTATCATTAATTTTATAAATGGTCAATTTTACCACCAAAAGTCAAAAAAGGGGAACGATGTCGCAAAAATGTAGAACTCATAAAAAGAGCATATTATTAATATTTTTTTGGTCATAGAAACAACCGAAAATGACAATAAAACACATGATCATGTGTCTCTGTACTTCAGTCATGTTTGGGTAGTTGGATAAAATGAACTAAATATTAAATTCATTATATTGACTATTTTGTGCTGGAAAAAGAATTTGTCACTCTACACAGCACAATCATGAGCTCTTTATATACTTAATAAAAAAAAAGCAAAAAGAGGTTCGAGCTTTAAGGGCTACAGGGCTATGATCCTAAAGTTGGGTTAAATGTTCTCTGGTTGTCGCCCACAACCCAACAATATGCAGTTGTTTCAGTGGTGCTCTGTGATGCACTGGCATCCCATTGAGAGTGCATATCCACACCTTGTCCGCAATAAATCCACATTAAGAATTATAAAATGTTGAAGGAATAGTTAGTCTTTTTGAAGTCTTAAATCAAAATTTATATAAATGACTATAGGTCAGGCGTCCCAATGAAAATGAAAGTAGACTATAAATACTGAATCATTTTGAATGACAATAATAACAAGCAGTAATGTGATGTGTACTATGAGACAAACACGGGTCATTAGAGCAAACATCTCCACAGCAGTCCCAAACTGAAAGCTCAGTATGACAGATCAACCTATTCGATTCAATTCAATTCAATTCAATTCAATTCAATTCAATTCAATTCAACTTGACAATTGTCATTGTTGCAAAGCAGCTTTACACAATCAAAAGAAAAATTACGGAAATAGAAAATTAGGGAAACTAGAATCCTAGAATTAAACGTTAATTTACAGCCCAGCAGCGTGCAAATAAAGATTCTCTAAAGATTGTTCAAGGATTGCTGTTTAAATTCCATACAATGAAATATACAAGGCCATCAAAACTCCACATGTTAAACAAAGTTACTGAAACAAATAAATAAAGTGCCAATCAATATTATTGAAACTCTATGGAAATTTTAAATTGCTTATTTTTTTATAGACTTACAATGAGTGCATATATAGAGGTCTGAATCCTAACACAAACATGAAATTCGGACGTCAGCTCAGCTCAGCTCAGAAAATTTATTGACCAGACCTATGTAAATTTCAATTCAGTACCCTGCTATACATCTTGGTCATTAGACATTGTCCTGAGTGTGAAGTTTCTCACCTGGAGTGTAAATACCATGTAAATAAGCTGGCAATCTGGGCTGAATTCCACAACCTTTGTTCTGTGCAAAAATGCATTCCAAAGGCTTGTGGCGTGGTCATGTGAGTATTTTTTTGTTGTTGTTGAGAAAAAAGAGTTAGTTAGGTTTAGAAAACAAGATTGAAAGATACCAACTCACTTTAGCTCAGGTTGCCTGGAGAGGCTTCAGATGAATTTTGGAATGCATTTTCTCCTGGAACGAGGGTTGTGGAATTTGCCCCTGATTACTTACATTTTCCCTGCATTCCGAGTTACAAACTTCACAGTCTGTGTGTAAAGCCGGAAAACTTACAATTACCAAGACCTATAGCAATGTATGTACTGTACATGCACCTCAATTTTGATTTAAGACAGAAAAGAATCGACGATAATTTTAAATATCTAAATCTAAATAATTAAGAGCACTTCCTAACATATAAGAAACCAATTCTGTCTCAGTGCTTTTAAAGGAATTTTATTTTTAATGGCACATTTTACAATGTTTTGACAGGGTCGTATACATCGTCCTATATACTCTATAGTGTTATTTACTTAAAAGCATTCTGGGATTAAAGAGCATTTTATAGTGCACCGCTGTACAAACTATACATGTCACTGCCTCTTTCTCCCCATGTTCACACTCTACACTTTATTTCAGATCCTCTCTTTTTGTTTGCTACAGCAATGGTCCTACACTAAAAAAAAAGCTTCTGGGAACTTCTGATAAGCTGTGAGGTAAACATAAACAGTTCAGTGTCAAGTTGTGACTCCTCTTCAGAGCCTTGAGAGAGGTGAGCAAGCTTTAGTGGTGCTGCTGCATAAACATGCTCTCCTGCATCTAGAAAGGGAATCCCTGCATATATTTTCTTTCTGTTTTTTTTTTCGCTGCAGAGACAACTGTATGACCACATTTGCCCTCTATTAAATTGCTGAAGAGCTTTAGCGAGAACTTGAGATACAGTGTGTCATCTTCCAGGTGCAGTAAGATAATCCCCTTCTCTGCAGATTATTGCCCGGCTCCTGCAGAAATCCTCAAATTCGAGCAATAATTAAAGGTAGCTCATCTTTATTCATGAGCTTTTTGAAAGCAGACATGAAAGGAATTGGAGTTGAGTATGTCTCACATTTCAGAGACAAGCTGTAACATTTTTTACAGCAGAAGTTCGCGAAATATTAGTCATGCCATGTAAGTCTTTTGCAATTCTAGAAGCTTATTTGGCTGGGTCTGTTTAAGGAAGCATGCACTTCCTTTATACAGGTTGACCATAGAAGTATCATTGATAAAAAAATATTTTATAAAAATGCACAGATAGTGGACTACTATAACGTAACAAACCATGGAAGCATCCACTGTGGATGTTTTATTCATATTGTTGGAGAGGTAGCCTCGTCTGCCTCTGGTGTGAGACTGACAGGGGAGGATGCCTCATCGGCCTTTTTCTGGAGCTGGAAGTCTGAGGCCACCCTGTTGGCATCTGGTGTACGTTTCTCTAAAAAGGCCCCAAAAAATGTTTAGAGGGTGGCTCAAACTGGATCATGAGGAAACCCCTCCTTAGAATTTGGATAATTTCATTGCTGTTGTTTTAGACTCTGTGCTCTTGGGGGACCAGGTTCTCTACCCACTCATAGTGTTGATTACCGGAGACAGCATGAAGCTTACCCAGTCCCTCTTTTTAGGCTTTGGTTCTGCCAGGCTATTCCCAAAAAATGTTTAGGGGATGCTCATACCCACAATAATTGCTCATTATTGCACAGGCTCAAAAGGCTTTTTTATTTTTTATTTTTAGATCTAGGGCAACCAGGTACTCTTCCAACTCATGCACTGTACCTGTAAGCAGAGAGAGCATATATACCAATATAGTCACTCTTTCTTTTCAGGCTGTCACAATAGAATTTACGCTGGAGTAGGAACATGTCCAGGGGGACTGTGACACCACTTTAGGGAGCTGGAATGGTAATGAATCAATACTGGGCAAACTGGAGAGTGCCAAATTCAGACGTGGAGATTGCAAAGATGCCATGTCTCAATTCACCTGCCTCATGTTTTTATTAGTCTCATGATCTGTCAGGAATTAGGGGTGGAGTAGATGCAAGTGCAGGCTTACCTTTAAGAAACATTGTGAATGGAACAAACATAAATGAGAATACGCAGCACCTATGATCTATGAACATGCTTTAAGCAACAGTTTCCAAAAATCCGAAATAATGTGACATCTGAAAGATAATCAATATAGTTCATGCGATATTTACACCACACATTCAGCATACAGACCAGTTTCTATTGCAAATGACTACAGACAAATGATGACAAAATAAATATTGAGACATTAGTCACATATTTTGTACAATTATGTGACTAAATTGATACCTCCTGCTAACAGCACAAGAATAGTTTTAGGTCACAGTTGCTGTAGTAAATGAAAAATTTCATTTATTCAGTCACAGAATGGGAGACTGATGTATATTTTATTATTATTATTATTATTATTATTATTATTATTATTATTATTATTATTATTATTATTATTATTATTAATAATAATAATAATAATAATAATAATAATATTTGAACATTCAAGACAATATGCCAAAAAGGAAAAGTTAGTAGGTATTAGTAGGAATGTGACATTACATAGTTGTATTAATTTTAGAGGTGACTGAACTGCAACTCCCTTACTTGTCAAAAACAAACAGTTCATTTACACCTACCTATCACCCAGGCTATAAAACATAAAAGATCTTTGTGAACTCTGTTGACCATGAATGTCACAGCATATAATCTACATATCAAATGATTTAGATGGGCCCATGTGGTTGGGAGAGTTTTCATTCTCATAACATTAGAAGCAGGTTTCATTACAGAATAAAGGGGATAAAGGGGATTAGGTTGAAAGATTTATTCGCATGTTTCAGTCCCCTGTTACTTATGTTTTCACACTTGGTAAGAACATAAATTTTAGCTATAATTTTGGCACACAAAAAAAAAACTGTAGAAGAATTTCCTGAAAAAAATTATTCATATTCTGTATTAATATTATGTAAAATAATGCTTTAGTTGATTTTGCAAAGTTTCGTTCAAGGCAAGGATTATCACAGATTTTCAGCAATTAGTTTGAAGATCTGATGCATTTCATTTGTCCACACATAAGCCTAGTCCAATCTTAATTTTTTCCTCTCTTTTCTTCTTAAAAAAAGAAAAGAAAAAGTAATCCACACAAAAACATGTCAAAACAAGTTATTATATTAATTAAGGATAAGGTAATGATGAACAAACAAAAGCCTGAAACAAGTACATCACAATATGAAGCACACACACACACACACACACACACACACACACACACACACACACACACACACACACACACACACACACACACACACACACACACACAAAACAAATAACTACTTGTACATGTGGACAAGATCTAAATGGTTATGACTGGGCTACTATTCCAGCACACTGTTTCAAACAGGCTCCACTTCAAAAAGGCTCCACTTCCGTTTGGACACAAGCCACTTCTGTTAGACAATCTTTGTCAAGACATTATTGATGAAGCCCTTTTCATTGGACCAGACCAAACCTTAGCCAACAGTTTAAAGACAACTGGTGATTAAAGATCTTACCTCAGCTGAAGGGTTTAAATTCCATCAGTTATCTTACATATGCACAAATTATTAGGTACCATTTATAAGAGGACGTGGTCTTTGTGGATTCCTGCCCGATTCTCTATCCTCTTTGCAGAGGAGAGCTGATCTCTTCGTCAGTTCTAGGACAGGGGTTAATGGATGTTGCAGTGGTGAATGTTCAGTGAACCTGTCAGTGACCCAACTCATTCTTTTGAGCACTGTAGAGCACACAACAAAATGGCCAAGGTTGTCGTGAGGCGCTTCCAAGCACATATCCGTCAATATTTGCTGTCTCTGAACCCCTCAGTGTTTCCGCAGCTTCTTGGAATATGGTCCGTCTTAACAAGAGTAAATATATTTTCTCACAAGTGGCTGTTAATGATGTATTTTTCGCACTGAAGTGCTCGACCTCTGCCATACGCTATTGTTTCGTACATTTGAAGATGAAAAAGACTTTAATCAGATAAAGAGTTTCTGGCATCAGACTGCATGATAAGGGGCACAAGCGTAAAAAAAAAATAAATAAAAAAATGGGACAAAGACAAAGAAAAAAAAGTGGGAAACTGAAAGAGGCAAATCACATTATTTTTGTTCACAGAGCTGAGCAAACTGTGCAGTAGACCTAATATCTTTTGCATATAGGCAACAGAACCAGGAAACATTAACAAGGCATGCAGTGTAAAATAAAGATTAATGTTCAGAACAGGATAAGATGGATCACATTAATACATTACAAAGTGTCTTCATGCTGCCGTTTTGAGGCTGACAGTGCAGCCTTCCTATGTGATGAGCAATTACTGTATCCTAGTTTGGGTTTGTATCATGATGATTCATTCATTTCCACAGTGTAATTATGTGTATAAGGGCACCATTTGGAAAACACTGAACTCATCAATCTTTTGGCCCCCGATCCCCCTCCCCCTCCATAATTCACCCCACCGAGACAACTCTCTGTGATGCCAAACCACCCTTAATTGTCCTGATTCCAGACGCCGTCTAATTACATCAAGTGCTTTGGATCTCGTTATGGGAGGGAAAAAAAATCCTTTCTCTTGTTCCTCTTTTTTTTTTATTTGTATTTTTAGAGTACTCCGCATGCGTCTCCGGCATGTAGCGAAATTCCCTCTTCACCTTGGCCTCCAGCAGCTGCGCCCTGGATAAACAAACATGCATCGCTGAGCATCATTCAGACTGTGCACATTGGCTTGATTAAAAATGTCCCTATGCAGTTGCAGTGGCCTTGATCCTTCTAAGCTGACTAATAAAAAAATAAAAAAAATAAAAAAATAGTGCTCATTGAGCAAGTTTACGGTGTGGAGACGGAAGTGGGTGGGGCCAGGGTCAACAGCAGCCGGACATATTCAGGTGGAGTGTCATGAGGCAGAAATGCTGAGCATCTCTGTACAGTAAAAACTGTCAAGATAACAAATGGGAACAATCTGCGTTTTCACAATAGCAACTGCGCTTGCAAGCTTGGGTTTTATCATCATAACACAGGTACCTTCCCACATGAGCTGATTATTAATAAATTCCTGAGTAAGGATAAAGTGCGCACCTATATCCATTTCAAGCCCTGCTCAGAATGCATAATAGCATTAGTATCCTTGGGATCAAGGACATTAAACATCGCCTATTCTTTTATGTATTTTAGACTAGGTCATGCTAGAATTATTTAATCTAATTGGTCAGAAGGTATTAAGAGATTATGTTTAACAGCATGGCTCAGACAGTAGTACCAGCTGTTATTTAAATCTGAGATTTTTATTCATTTGCTCATATTAATACACAACCATTTCTATGGTAACAGCTCATTCAAATGGACTTGTATGGTGGACACCACATATAATAATATATAATTATATAGTATATAATAAATAAAAATAAATTAATAATATTAATATAGTAAGTCTAATCTAAAACTAGAATAAAGGTATAAAAAACCAAGAGATAAGAGATATTCATTGATATAGTAACATTTTCTGTAAGGAGATGTTAAATATTTATGCAAGGCTGGACACTGAGAAATTTTACTTAAGCCGAGAAATTTACGCAAGTAAACGTAAAAAAAAAAAAAGAGTTTCCTTACGGTTTAAAAAGTAAAAAAAAAAAAGTTTTAAATTTAGGTTAATGTCGTGTTTATCTACTGAAATAAATGCTAGACCAGCCTGGCATTGGAAAACCAACCCACAGTACCAAACAAATAAACTAATTATTTAAATTAAAAAACTGTTAAAAAATACTGTAATACAACCAGTTAGAATAGCAAAAAATTACCGTAACCTGATTTTTAAAATTAGATTGAGTTCATGCCAGGGTGCAAAGAAACATCCTGAAACTTCTCCTGAGAGGGCAGGAGCGCTCATCCTCAAGTTTCTCCCTGCAGTCTGATGGCTTATTCAACATTAAACAACATTAGATAGGTTTAGCAATTACTATATTGTGAAGTATGAGAAGGTAATAGGTGATGACCAGAAGTGGCAAGTAATGAAGTATAAATACTTTGATAATGTACTTGAATTTTTTATTTGTTGCTTGAATATTTTCCATGTGTAATATTTAATTTCTACTCACTACATTTTCAGACTGCATTAATTTTCTAATGTAAACATACGCATTTGCTGTCACTTACACCATACCATGAGCTTAATTACACCCCATGTGTGAAGTACAGGAATAAAGAAACCATTCCACTAATCCTAGTTTACAGAAATGACTGACAGGCCATGATGAAAGTGCTGATTGGTTAACACACCAATGTGATTGTCAGTTACCTGGGCAATGGATCACACCCATGATCCATGCTGTGGATTCTTCTGGCTCATTTTCAAGCATCTTGACCATGCATGGGTTCAGGTAAGGTAAAAATCTGAAGCAAGATCTGGCTTATATAATGAGAAAGAGCCAGTAAAACTCTTGTGCTTTTGGTATGTCTTTCACGCCATTAATAACGTTGTTTTAATTGCTTACAATATTTTGGCACATCCTTTAACCATATTCTATTCTGTATGCTTGCAGCATGCCTATTTTTTACTTGCATGATGCAAGGTAGCAATGGTAGTAAAACTGGCATTAGCTTCATGAATTAGCTTTGTGAAAAAACAAAAAAACAAAACAAAAAAACAAGGCACAATCGTCAGCTGGTTGATTTTCTTTTTTTAATTCAAGACATATTGCCAACCACTACAGCACTGCCTATTAGAAGCTGAAACCTTCAATTTTTAACAAGTAAATCAATTATTTATTTTTAGTGTTTGTAAGCCGCAGCTTTTAAAATAAAACTACAGCACAGCGCAGTGGCTACTTACATCATTGTTAGGTGGTTTCTTCTTTATCCATAAAAAATCACCACTGCTCAAGTCAAGTAGGCTTTATTGTCACTTCAACCATATAAAGTTAGTACACAGTGAAAGTTATTCAACATTCTATCTGCAATGTCCTTTGTCTAAAATCTTTAGTCTCACTGTCTAAACCAACCAGTCAAATAATTAATAAAACATGTTAAAAATGTAAAATAAATTGGCTTAAAGCATTTTATATCTTGGAACTTCCAAAGGTTTCATGAACTTGTAAAGTAGCTAAATACAACCAATGAATTGTAAATGTATTTATTCATTAATAATTTATACTTTTGATCTGGTTAAAAAATTATGAACATTTTAGAATTCTGCAGAAAACAAACCTGTACTTGACATGCGTAATGATGTTATCAACAGCATTAACTTCAAGTTTATACTTTAAAATATCATTCATCATTATCATTGGTCAGTTGTGATCCCAGAAATTGTTAAAATTATAAAAAATGTAAAGTATTTGTACTTTTGTTTATAAAGTACCTTTTAGGCCACATGCCTAGTACTTCTACTTAAGTGAAAATTTAAAATTAAAATTAAATTATAATTAAATTAAAATGGTACTTCTCTTTGAAGTGGAGTACATTAAGCAAGTCCTTTTACTTTTAATTAAGTATTGAGTTTGTGTATTTCTGCCACCTCTGCTGCTGACATATTGATAAATTGAGAATATTTTTTTACTATCTTGATAATTGTGGTTAAAAGCTACACTAAAAAGTAAAGATGCTATATTGAGTCCATTTATTTGATGTATTATGTACAGTGATTGATAGAGAAGACCTTTGAGATTTGTAATAAAAACTTAAAAAAAATCGAATTAACATTTTAATAAACTGTAAAAGAACAAGTATTCTATATTACTAATGAACAAATATTCATTAGTACTAAAGTATGGTACAGTATAAATTCTTCAAAACAAAGGTCCATTACTCAGCTATTCTTCATCCCTTGCATTTAATGAAAGAGCCTTGGCCAATAGTTTTTCTTCTTTGGAATGGAGGGTACTTTCTAATTTCCCAGAAGCATGATGCATTGGGTTTTTTAATGTCATATTAACAACATATAAAAAGAGGCTAGTAAACAAACAAACAAACAAACAAACAAACAAACAAACAACAACAACAACAACAACAACAACAAAAACAGCTGCTTATATCTGCTATAACATTAGTAAAAAGCAATCATTATTTTATATACAGTATATATATACAGTATATACATGTGCCATATACATGTGCCATATATATATATGTTTGAAACTTCTTGGATTTTTAACACACCTTGAGAATGTCTCTACAGGATATTTCTTTACTTTGGCCTACAAGAGAGATACTGGAATGTGGTTACTGTGGGTTGCTGGAGGACTTGAGTAGCTCATCTAACATTTAATTAATACAATTTAAATGTTAATAGACAACTAACTGCTACGGGATAAGAGGAATAAAAACTGAGAGCCAAATATTGAAATAATGAAAAAATACTGTATGCAGCTTTTGGATGGTAAAGCCTGACACCACAATCTCATGTTTTATCTCCTTAGTATTATCATGCTTTATCTACCTTAGTAGAAGTAGTAGTAATAGCAGTCACCTGAAATATGATGAAAAAATCACTCCAGAAAAGAAATTTAACAGAAATGACTATCGTAATGTTTTCTGTGCAATGTGACAGACTCTCAGTGTTCACAGGCTAGAACTTAATGATGCATGGGAATCAAAATGTATAGTTGGTCCAGTCTGAGGAGTAGCAGCTGATCACACTGCACCTGGAGCCAGATAGACAGAGAAGCTGAGGCCAACACCTGGCTTCACACTGAGACTAATGACCCTGTTCTTTATGGAGGTTTAGACGAGATAATAGGTTCTGTTTTCATGGTCTAATTCTGTCTGTTACAGAAAGCAGGGTCATTTCAGCAGTGAAAGCATGTCTTTCATTTCTGCAGTATGAGCATGTCTTTCATTTTTGTATTGGAAGTGGAATATTGTTAGAAATGCGAAATGATGATCATGAATAATAATAATAATAATAATAATAATAATAATAATAATAATAATAATAATAATAATTAAGTTTTTCATTTCAGTTAATTAGACAGATTGTGAAAAATACAATGAAAGTATGGGGAAAGTACCCCAAACATGTTCACACATAATAATGAAACACAATAATTGTTTAATTTAATGATCTCATAAAAAGGTTTCTTTTTTAGAACCACACTTTTTAAATAAAGTTTCAGTTACAGTTACACATTCTTAATTTAGTGTTTCAACTTCTACCAAAGTCAGGTGTATGCCAATAATGTCTTTATTGTATGTCTTTTAATAAAGACCTCAGTGAAAAAGTTTTCAGACCCTTTTATGTTTTCCATATTTTATGTTTCATACTCATATTAAAATTCATATAAAAAAATTTCTTCATCACTCTACACGCAATACCACACAATAACAAAGCAAAAGCAGATGCTTAGAGTGTTTTGTTAATTTACTCACTCACTCACTCACTCATCATCTATACCGCTTAATCCTGTATTCGGGAGACTTAGGGCACATGGCAGGGTACACCTTGGACAGGGTGCCAATCCATCGCAGGGCACAGACAGACACACATACATACACTCACATACTACATGCAATTTGGGAACGCCAATTAGCCTAACCTACATGTCTTTGGACTGTTGGAGGAAACCGGAGTACCCGGAGGAAACCCACCAAGCCAAGGAGAACAGGGAATCAAGCCTGGCCGGGGATCGAACCCGGACCTTGGCAGTGCAAGGCGACAGTGCTAACCTCTATACTACCGTGCCGTCCTTTGTTAATTTAATGAAAAAATGAAGACTGAAGTATCCCATTTAGATAATTATTGTCTAATAATAATAATGTCCTTTTTATGACACTTGCAGTTGAGCTCTAGTGCATCCTACTCCCATCAGTGGTCCTTTAGATGCTTCTGCAACTTGACTGAAGTTAACCTGTGCCTAATTAAATTCATTGAACACATAGTGGAACCTTGGATTGCGAGTAACTTGGGCTGCAAGTGTTTTGCAGGATGAGCAAAATTTTAAAATCAATTTTAACTTGTTGAATGAGTGAGGTCTTGATATACGAGTACTGTAATATGCAATGCGCTTTGTCTGCCACGTGTCACGTGATCACAACTGAGCCAATGGTTCTTCTCTCTCTTTCACTGTGGGAGTGTCTCCCATTCCTCGTCTCAGTGCGCACATGCGTTACTCATATAGTCAACATCTATGTGCTTAAAGCATTTTTTTTATTTTGTGTCTAAGTCTTGTGACTGTTCTTTAGTAACTGTAATGCAACAATGGACCGTATGAAAGGAAAAAAGTTCAAAAGGCTGTAGCAGTGTGGGAGATGAATCTGTTTAAAGGAGTGATTCCAGTTGTGTGTGTGTGTGTGTGTGTGTGTGTGTGTGTGTGTGTGTGTGTGTGTGTGTGTGTGTGTGTGTGTGTGTGTGTGGATGCATCGTCCTATAAAGTAGCCCTCCTTTGCTAATGCTTCTGCTTTTGTTTAATACCAGGTTTACAAAGGTAAAGTGCAGGTTAATATGTTTACTTATATATTTTGTATTAAGTATTATATATGAATATTTTGGGTTGTGAAACGAATCATTGTAGTTTCCATAATTTCATATGGAGAACTGCACTTTGATATACAAGTATTTTGATATACAAGCATGCTTCCAGAACAAATTATGCTTGCAATCCAAGGTTTAACTGTAATTAGAAAAGGCACACACATGTCTATATACGCCTTTCAGAACATGGTGTTTATAAGAGTGAAAACAAAACCCTGAAGTTAAGAGAATTACCTACAGAAATTCTCAAATAGAAGAGATAGGGAACAACCAACTGTCTTCCAAGATCCAGTCTCCAAGCAAAACTGAGTAATTGGGGACGAAGGACCTTTTTCAGACAGGTAAGCAAGAATCCAATGATCACTATAAATGAGATCCTGAGTTCCCTTGTGGATATTGGACAGCAATCACTGCAGCACAATGCAGTTTACATTTTAACAAGACCATTACCCAAAGCATACCACCAAAAAAACATTCAGAACAACACTGTGAAAGTCCTTGAATGGCCAGAGTCCGGACATGACCCCAATAGAGCATCTCTGGAGGGACCTGAAAATAGCTGTGCACTCATGCTGCCCATCCAGCCTAGTGGATCTTGAACGATTCTGCCACAAAGAATGGAAGAAAGATGTACCAAGCTTGTAGCATCATTCACAAGCAGTCTTGTGGCTGTCATTGCTGCCAAAGATGCTTTGACTAAGTACTAAGTGAGGGGTCTGAATAAATATGTAAATGGCAACATATGTACAGTACTGTGCAGAAATCTCCTTCCTGAGATGCTGGGACCAGGGGAGCAGTAATAGAGTATCACAAGGAGCATGATGCAGTGCAGGGTGTGATAAGTGCTTTGAGGAAAGTGTGTGCTGGCTCAGTTTGTTGGTTTGTAGCATCGTTGTTTTAATTCTGATGCAGTCAGCTACAGGAAACCAGTGAAGGAAGCGTAGCAAAGGGGTACAATGGGACAATTGAGAAAATTGAAAACAATTCATGCAGCTGAATTAAGGATCACTTGTAGTTCAGTGTCAAATTGACAAGGGACTAAACATGCACCTGAATCGCAAATGGGGAGAGAAATGAATGAATCCTTTTTATATTTTCAATCAATATAAGCATATCAGATTAGCAATGCAAGAGGAAAATGACATTTGATTGTCCATGGTTACCAGGTTGTAAATTGTAATGGTTATATGGTAAGACTATACAGTTGTCTAAGGAGATTATAAGATCCTGATGGGGGGATGAATAACCTGGGATGAATAGCAGTTCAGTGTCAAGTAATGTGGGTTGCAGGCGAGGAATAAGCGCAGAGGTTAAGACTTTGAAGTGTTTAATAATATAAAGGAAACAAACATAGATAAACACAAGCAACTAAGACAACCAAAAACGGGAACTATGGCAAAACCAAGAAATCTAACAGTATGACAACAAAATGCAAGACCCAAAACTGAACTTATTTAGGCTATTCATAAAGCAACTAATGAGCCACCTCGGTTCAGGTGAGCGCTCCCATCACCTGACTGAGGTGCATTCTGAAAAACCAAAACTCAAAAACAAAACAAGAGTCTTAGGGCGCAAGGCGCCATCTAGGGGTTAACCCTGACATTCATTCTGGTTTGCATGGATTAAGTTTCATACAATGAGCTGCCATTCAATATGAGACGTCTGTCAGATCTGAGATCTGAGCAAAAAAGGTCTGAGGGAGGTAAGGAGAGGATGAGTTGGGTGTCATCCACACAACAGTGGTATGAAGCTCATGGGAGAATATGACTTTACGAAGAGAATGAGTATAGAGGGCAAATAGAAGAGGACCAAATACTGAGCCTTGTGATACTCCAGTATGACACATTCCGTCAACTCATATGACGCACCTTCCAGGAAGAAAACCACTGTTTGCTGTCATTCACAAATTATGTCTCATGATGATAGACAAGGAAGTCCTATGGTTGTCTATGTCAAATGCTGCTGAAATGTTAAGGAGAAGGAGGTCTAATGGCACTTTTGATGTAGCAGCATGTAGCTTCTCAGTGGCAACTGCCTGTGCAGACCAAGAGTTCAATCTCCTAGCAATGTCAACTGGTTAGAATGTTGAAGGATGAGATACACTTGATATACAGTGTTTTCATAAATGTTTCTATAAAAAAAATGAAAGGTGATATGGGTAATTACTGTAGTTACTTTCTGTGGGATCCAGAGTAGGTTTCTTCAGGATTGAATAACCCTTGCTCTCTTGAATGCAGTTGGTACATGACGTCATAGAGCTACTGATGATAGGAATGATGAAAGGGATTAGGTACTGTGAGATGTTCTGGAGCATTGTGGAAAGAATTTGATTCAGTGGACAGAAAGGATAGAAGGACACGGCGACTTGCAGTACCTCTAATGTTGCTATAGAAGAGTCAGTAGTTCGACTTTTCAAAAATGCGGAAACTTGCTTTTGGTAAATATGTGGGGCCTGTTTTGTAGTTTCTTAAAACACTGTAGTTTCTTCTCTGTTCTGAGTTGTAATTCTGATAGGTAGTTTTCCTCTTTGCTAATCTGTACAGATTGCCCTCTTGGTTTGGGGATTTGCACCATTATTGTTTTCAACTAACACCTACCCAACACTCAGACTTTGGATTGTGTTTAAAATTCTTTGTATATTAGTTGCATTAACATTTTGCACTCAATTCTCTCAATATGCAATTTTTTCCAGAATCCTTTAGAAATTATTTTGATTCCTTAAAGAAATTTTTTTTACTAATCTAGACAGTAAACAAATTTTTGATTCCTATTTATTGGGTGCACTTGTAATACAAAGGACAACTGAGATGAGTATCCAAATTTTTTGTAATACCTTGCAATTTATACATATAGGATTTCTACTCTACTGAGTGATCTTTACACACAGCAACAAAAATATCACATTAATACAATACTTGTATTTATGGTATTAATGTGGTATTTTGGTTGATGTGTGTAAAGATCACTCAAAAGAGTAGAAGTTAATGATTTTAAGTAACAAAACCAAACAAATTATTCTGACTGTGTTCGTGGTGTTTCATAATAAACAAAAAATTATTTTGCAGATCAGTTTCACAAATTTGGTCTATGCACACTATTGCTCATACTGACAGGGATTTTAACTAAAGATCAAACGGCGAAATGCTTAGATTATTCTTGTCTCATAATGCTTATTTTTCAGTGAGCTCTGCAGCAATGTGTACAGGCCAGTGAGGCCCATCGTGACTCAGACAGAAAAGATGATACAGGAAGATTCAGTGCAAAAAAGCCAAGCCTGAAATCCCTCTGGCTGCCAGCCATGTCGAGAGCTTAGAGACAAGATCCCATGGTAAAATTTGAAAACCAAATCAATTTGCATGGAGGCTAAGTTCCATCAGTGAGTAAAATATTTGAATCCTTTTCAAAAATTGGGATTGTGAGTGCAATTTATTACTTCCTGCACAACTTTCTGAAGAGGTGACATGCAATCCGTGAGTCATCTGGGCAACTCAGACTTCAGAGGTAACATGTTATACCAAGGTGCTCAGTATTGCATCATGCAGTTAGACAACTATATGAGAAAATTTCCTTTCTGGGGCAGGTATTACTGAGCAGGAAATGTTTTATTATGTTTAATAACCCACTCTATGCTTGTGTTTCTGTAATTTAAGACCTTGGGTTAAGGTACATGTGTGGCTGGGTTACCACAGAGACAAGGAAGGCTGAGGATTTAAATACAGTAGAAACACTGGAATCCTGTTTTTTTTGTTTGTTTGTTTTTTTGGTTCTTCCATTAGAGCTAAGGTCATAACACAATGGGTAGAATTTGTTTGATTATCCTTTTTTGTTAGCTCTACAAATCTAATTCTTGCGGTGCATTTCGAGGCCTGTACGTCAAACATATTTAGACATAAAACATATTACAGTAAGTGATACATGAAGTTCTTAGGAACTAATCAGTGTGACAATATACAGTAATCAGTAGTAATCTGAGTATCAGACTGATTCTATTGACCTGCATCTATGTCCACAAGCGGAAGTAAATGAAAATGTGTTTCCTACTAAAATGGTAGAAACGGAATTATATTAAGCTAAAGTACTGTATAGTAACCTGTTTTAAAGAGTAACCTCCATAATTGTAAATATGCAGATAATAGAAATGTAAATGATATTAGTTGTGATATGGTTTACCTAAACAATGTTTTATCTCTGTTGTGGATGACTATCCTCAAAATCATTTTCCTAGTTTCCTATACATTAATTAGCCAAACCTGTACTTTGCCTTGTAAAATGGAAATGTATTAACCCAAGAACTGGGAACAAATGTTTTATGTGACAGGCTACAAATTTCCTTAAGGAAAAAAGTTTTTCTTCTTGTTTATGGAAAGAACTCAGGAGCAACTTCTTTTCCCCTCTTGTCTGTTCCACCCAATCAGCCTCCAGCATCACCAGTATACTAATCACCGCTCTGATCATCTGTCATCATCTGCACCTGTTTCTCACTGGTTCATGACTTAAGTTAGAAGGTTATTTTATGCTTTGTGCAAAACTAAAAACAATCAGCTATTGGTCATGTGCATGAACTCAAACCTACAGGAAGTCTGGAGAATTGTTCCTCAAGACTACATTAAATATACAAGAAATGTCTGACTCTTTGGAAGCAAAATATAAAGAAATGTGGGTTGCGCAATAACCACCAAGCACAGGGACAACATGCAAACTCCATGCACACAGAGACGGGAATCGCGTCTGGCCGGAAATCAAACCCGGACCCTGAAGGTGCAAGGCGATAGTGCTAACCACTACACCACCGTGCCGCCCTGTAATTAATTCATTATAGTAACAACGCAAACTTACAGTATATCCTAAACAATTTGTACATAAAGGTGGCAAAAAAAAATTCTGAATAGCATGGAGGGTATCTCTCAATAACTTCCACCTGGTATTTTTCGCAGCTAGAACAACTTACCTAACAGATTTGAAAAGCAATAAGAACAATATTAGATTACTGTTTAAAATGGTATCTGTGTGTGTTTGTGTGTGTGTATGTGTGTGTGTACTCATGCACTCATAGTGCCCTGTGACTGCATACTACTGTATCTAGAGAATATTAGTTGCCTCACACCAACTGTTCCTGGGATAGACTTTGGATCTACTGCAACTGTGACCAGGATCAAGTGGCTACTGAAAATGAAAGAATAATAATCATTTTCAAAAAAAAAATTAGCAGCAATGATTTCTCAGAGCATAACGGCTGAAATTCTGCCAGCAATTCTTTATGTCCTTTTCAGACCTATCCATCCTTTTTCTTTTAACTGCCATCTATTTTTATTACTGTTTTATTTAACTGGTGTTTTTTTAAGCAATTTACTATACTACCAATCAAAAGTTTGGACACACATTTCAATTCCATAGTCTTTCCCATTAAATTATTTTCTACATTGTAAAACAAATTGAAGGCATCCAAAATATGCAATTATTTCCTTTGAACAGTTGATATTGAGATGTGTCTGCTACTTATGCTCTGTAAAGCCTTCATAATGGCTGCTGTAAATGTGAGTTTAATTGGTGATTTCTGAGGTTGGTAACTATGAACTTCCCTGAAGCCGAGGTTTGGTCTTGCTTTTCAGTTTCATCATGGTGCTTGATGGGTTTTGCAAATGCTCTTGACAATACTGTTCTTGCAAGAACTATGCCAGACCTTAGTGTCTTCCAAACATCTAGATGATAAAAGAACACGTATGGAATTATATAGTGAACAAATAAAGTGTGATGCAGAATCATTTTTATATTTTAGATGGCCAAAGTAACTACAATTTCTTCTTTCTTGACTTTTTTATGCCGGAGACCATCACTTGTGCAGAGGAAGGGTGATTACAGAGTCAATAGTGTACTGTACAAGACCATATTATGGCAAGAAACACTCAGTTAAGTAAAGGTAAAAAACAGTCCATCAGAACATTTTAGAAATAAATCTCAAAAATTTCAAGAACTGAATGTATCCCCAAATGCAGTCACCAAAACCATCAAAAGCTATAATGAAACTGACTCTCATGAGGGCCGTCCCGGGAAAGGAAGGCCAAGAGCTACCTCTCCTGCAGAGGATAAGTCAATAGATATTAAAATGACCAGCATCAGAAACTGACGAACTGGCGAAATGATTCTCAGAGTTCAAATGGCAGACATATTTCATCACCCAGATTGATATTTTTGATTCTAATCACCATGCTTTTTTTAGACATAGAGAGAATAAACAGGTGGCCCCTGAATGTGTGGTTCTCACTGTGAAGCATGGAGAGGGTTTGATGGTGGAGGGATTGCTTTGCTGGTGACACTGTTGGTGTCTTATTCGGAATTGAGGGCACACTTAACCAGCATGGATACCACAGCAGTGACATGCTTTCCCATCTGCACAGTGGAACCACCTTTTGTTTTCCAATCGGACAATGACCTCAAACATATGTTAGAGCTATTTGTCTCACAAGGAGAGTGATGATGTGCTGCATAACCTGGCCTCCACAATCACCTGATCTAAATCCAGTTGAGATGATTTGGGATAAGTTGGACCAGAGACTGAAGGAAATGCAGTACACAACAATGCAGATCAAGTACACAACACCTCTTGGAACTCCCCTTGGAAAACCATTCCAGGTGACCATCTCATGAGGTTGTCATTAAAGCAAAAGGTGGCTAGTTTAAGAATCAAAATAAGAGCACATTTTTAAAACAACATTAAAGAAGAAGGCGTGTTTCAATTTCGCCTGCTACAGTATTTGTTACACTGTTGTTACACTGACTTCTTGGATTTTTTTGGACTGATCACAAACCCGAATAACTTACTGACAAGTGTGCCTACTGGAATCTTATTTTAAATGTTGAGGTACATGCTGTCTGCTCCTGCAATGTCTCGGTGCTCATACTGTACAAGATCAGATTAGACCAGCTACATTAGCGGAGCTAGTTAAATATTATATAATATAATATTTTGAACCTACTTTCTTTTATATCTCTTTGACTAGGTTTTTCCCCCTATCTTTATCTTGCCAGTCTTCTTTGAAGAGAAAGAGTGAATAATTAATTTAATGCAAATGACTGTAAGCTGTTCTTGCTTTTGTACTGAACATGAATAGTTATTGGTGTTGGTGTATAATAAGGGTACAGTGCACTGTTACAGTTAAATGTCCTATTCATTTGATGTTAATTAAAGACCATTATTTGTCAGCAATAGACAAGTAAAGGTGTCACATTTTGTGAATTAATGTGGCTCTGCAGAAAGACCTCATATGTCCTATACTAATCTTTTAGATCACCAAATGCTGTCTCACTTGGTACATTTCTCAAGTAATGGATAAAAAGAGGCACAGAGGCAAAGGCCCTACTATTAGAGATATGTCAGACAGTCTTAAGTAGCTTATAGTATATTATCTTACCTTAATCTTACCCTATTTTCAAGGTTTTATCTTAATATTTTTGTCGAATAATCTGATTTAATGTCACATTAAAATTGGAATAATTCTAACCGTATAAGAATGTCACTTTTCACCTATTTGCTCCCTTTTAAAGCCAATGTAATATTTTTTTCTTTTAGAAACTGGATTTTGACATACTATACAGGGTGGCCCACAGATCTGGAGTCATAGATATTTGATCTTATATAAAAAGTGATAATTCTCTTCTTATTTCAGACCACGTGTGGCTTTAAAACTAACAGCAGAAGATTTAATAGAGTTAGACCTAACGCCACTTTTTTTTTTTTTTTTTGAGGATTGGGACAAAATTTGGGCCAAGGACACAAATTACGTACTTCACTAAAAGAAAAGATACCCTAGGTGAATAGTCAAGTGATAATGCCTTGTGATAATGATAAAGTCTTTAATTTATATTTATACTTTAGGAAAAGTACAAAAGTACTCACCTTAGTAAAAAAAAAAGAAAGACTTTATCTTTCTCTCTCTTATTTCAAACACCTGTTACATAATTAGGAGTTTCACAGAGGGAAGGCAAGTCACGGAATTACACATTATAGTCAATAGGTGAAGACATGTCTGCTTCAAATACAGTACTACACACCACTGTTGTTATGTCAGTGGCATCCAGAAATGTAGTGAAGTGGAAAGTATAGACATTTACTGAAGGATATAGTGGAGTAAAAGTGAAAATATAATTTCTCAACGAAAGTACAGATATGTGAAATATGTACTTAAGTACATTAAAGAAGTAACTGTATGTACGTACATTCCACCTCTGTCCATAGCTGGAATTGGCCCAGAGCAATTGTTGAACTAAAAAGAGTTACGTAACTCTGCATGTTACAACATCAGTCCTGATTGTGGCATATCCATTATTTGTATATAGCAAAAACGTGAAAAAATCACATAAAATCAGATTTTTGCAAATCTGATCTGAATCACATCCAGAGGTGGTTTAAAATCTGATACGATTCCTAAAGATGCATCTCTGCCTGGATGCTCCACCTGCTCAAATCAGTCTGTCTATTATGTCACAACCAAACCAGAAAGTTCAAGTCCACATGATCACATTGTCTGAGACGTGGGTAATTTTTTTTTCCACTTTGGTGCTGTTAAGGCTGTAAAAATCTCACCCATGAATTTTTGCAGATAAATTAAGCATCTTTAGCCGTTTTCAGGAACAGCAGCTGGCAGTATGGAAATGGAGAAAAATAGTGGGCAGAGAATGAAGTGAAATGTCTGATACCACTTTGGGGGAAATGCATCAGGACAGGAAAGGTAGAAAGAATGTACAGAAACAGGGTGATTTATGAGGTAATAACATGCTGCATGTGAGCCTTGCAGGTTAAGATCTTGTTGGTAGACTATGTGTCAGGTTTGGGCTACGAGTTTGAACAGAGTCAAATCCTATCTGATCACAGTCAAATAACGATGTGGACAGACAGTGTGAAACAAATCGGATTTGCCTGCTGTCTCGACAAGGCATAAGAATTATTCCACATTTATTTATTCTCCCTACGCCCAAGTGCCGCAGTGTCAGAGGCTCTGACCTTTCCTCTGCTAAGACATTTTCCACTGCTTTTGCCATTTTCAATAAATAAAACCTATTATTTGCACAGGAACACTGCAGACTTCCTCACCATGCAGCGTAAATTATTGTTTAAAAATCTTGAGTCTGGATGGCCATCATGGTGTACCAAAGAAGAGCCTTAGGCAGTTCTGAACAATCAGGGTAAATTCACTGGCAATCACCTTTTTTGGCACCTGATGCTCTATTTTCCTGAACATAACTCCAGAACAGATAAAAGCCTGCGTGACCAAATTGACCCCACCTTGCTGCTTCTCAAATTGTTCGGGTGATGAGAAAATCAGGTGAAAGAGAGAAATAAAATGTATTGCAGCTGGAGATTTCCTTCCAGTGCAGCCTGGCCTTTATCTGATTGCGCTCTTCCACTCCACTGATTGTCCTCATGCCAGAGCAGCGATTGGCTCCAACTCAAACCACTTTCCCATTATGCAAATGATTTCCACTAAGAAAAATGCTACTCATAGTACCCATCATCTCAGTCAGGCTGGCAGTTCTGAATGCAGACCCCAACACACACACACACATATACACACTCATTCATACAGCTGGAATAAGGGTCTATCTCTGATGCATAGTGCCGCATTCGTATTGTAGTTGGATGGGAATAGAGAAGGTTCTTGCTCAATCAATTTATGGAACCTTTTGAAGAGCTTGTGTGCATTTTCTATAGCGAGGATTGAAATTATACAAATGTGTGGGCATACCAGCTGCAAAAGTGAGATGCACTTATATAGCCTTGGGTTGTTTGGATGATGCTATTGTCATTCGGTGCACATTTCACCTCAAACCATAGAAATAAATCCTGTACTACTTCATATTAACCCTTTTAAATCCCTGCAGCTTGGTGACCTTTCCCTGTAGCAGTTATTGTCTGACCCTGTGTAGTCATCAACTATAGCTTGGTTCAGTATGTTGTTGTGTTATATATA
>JAAGKR010003647.1:0-35243 GCA_011419295.1 Clarias macrocephalus
C
The DNA here is from genome assembly GCA_011419295.1 of Clarias macrocephalus. Classification (NCBI taxonomy): domain Eukaryota; kingdom Metazoa; phylum Chordata; class Actinopteri; order Siluriformes; family Clariidae; genus Clarias; species Clarias macrocephalus. Next base: position 2 of record JAAGKR010003647.1, read on the forward strand.
ATTACACTATGATATATCTACTATGAAGGGGATACACACTACCTACAGCTCATATTCAAAGACATTCTGTTATCCCCCAGAAAAGAATACACTGTGCTATAGTATAGTAAATATACTACTCATAGGTCAGGTTCAAATACGTTCAGTAGAACACTATAGTGATCAAACATTTCACTATAGTAGAAATGGCCACACTAACAAACACTCCAATAAACTACAAAAATGTATACTAAAGGGCTCGTGCTTAACTACGCTCCAACATAATTCGGATAATGTATTGTCCAGAGGCCCACTCAAATATATCCCACTATACTGTAGCAACATAACGGTATTACTTAAATACACTAATGTAATATAAAAAATCTGGAGTCAATTATCATGCCACTATACTTCAATAAATATCCAGTACAACACACTCTCAAATACAATCTACAAGTGGCATTCAAGTCAAACTGGGACTTGAGATGAAATTTCGGATGAATGAAGCCATAAAGGAATACAGAAGACTTCATTCACAGTGCAAAGATGAAAATCCTAGGTGCTAGAAAACATTTGAATGTTGCAAAGATTTTTTAAAGAAGGCTGTACATCTACTGTATGAATGATGATCCCAGCCAGGGTTCCTCAGAGTTCACTGCCATTGTTTCAGTGAACATTCAACGAGTGTAAAGCCTGATCCTAAAATCATTCTGATTTGTACATATTTTCTCATGCATTTCCTACTGATTTCCATAATTTTCCTTTTATTCCTTTCAGCTGTTTACGAAAATAATAATAATAATAATAATAATAATAATAATAATAATAATAATAATAATAATAATATAAAGCTTGGAGCTGCCTTGTCAACCCACACAGTGTATTACTGTAGCTACTACTGTAAATAATGTCAGCTTTAGTGGATTAGAGCAGATTTGGGCTCTTTAAGTTCATTTTGTAATTTACTAAAGCTTGGATTAGTTAAAAAAAAAAGACATCATTTAGTCACTCTCTTGATACAGAAAGAGGGGGGAAAAAAGGTCAGCTTATCTGTGCTGAATAGTAGGAATGTTCTTGATTTTACACACAAAATTTCGTCACTCCAAGGCTGACTGAATGATTGTTATTGTTTACACAGAGGGGACAATAGGGAACATGAAGCAACGGCTACATCTACTAAATGGTCTACATAATACTAAAATAGTCATGTTTCAAACGTTATGTCTCGAAAAATGTATGTTTGATATCTACATAATCAGGGAAGGACTTCATGTTCACCCTGTACTGTACATTCCTATGTAAATACCTTATCTAAATTACACCAAGTACTGCGTGTGATACTTTTCTAATCTAGTTCCTGCTGGTACGACGTCTGAATAATTTAATTCTTTTCAATGTCGACGTGAACTTCATGAGGAACTCAGCCCCTCCAGTGCTACAAAGGAAAGAACTACAGTCATAGAGAAATGTGATCAGTGATGCTCATGGGGTCCTTTTTCATAGGTTGTCTTTGTGTCAAATCGTATCCCTCTGATTCACTTCTGATTTACTATTTCTCACACTGCTGAGTAGGGTGTCACAGTGTCAAAAATCTTAACCAAAAATTACAAGAGCCATACACGAAATCTAAACAAACAGCTACTCCATTTTGGGGACGCTTGCGGCATCTGTGACTCATTTTCTTTAAGCGGGGAAGGAGGAAAATAAGGCTTGCATATTTAATACAATGACCATGCCTACTTCCTGAACCAAAGATAAATATACAGTAGATATTATTTTAAGATAAATATATTATGATTATTTTAAATAAAAAAAGATGTAAAGTATTTAATCTGCATTTCTGTTCACTGGCATTCCACACCCTTGTGACTTTAAATGGATAAAATATTCCTGACATCTGACATGAACAAAGACAAACTGTGCTGATAAAATACTCTGGTTTGATGCGATTTCCAGAAGCATATCACAAAATCTTGAGGTCCCTCTATCGCTCTCTCTCTCTCTCTCTTTCTCTCTCTCTCTCTCTCTCTCTTTATCTGGTGGACTTTATCTCCACCATCAGTGTCTCTTTATAAGGATAACAGGTTGAGCAGCAACTCTCTGGCCCTCATGCACCTCAGATCACTCAGAGCTTCAGTTTCATTCACATGCAGATGTCATGCAATGATACAGTAGCTTGTTAAAGGACACTGTGTTTGACTTGATAAAGAATTAATACCAAAGTTTAGTTTAGACTTATTATTGAATTATGTATTAGTCTATTTTCAAAACCTGTATTTATTGCATAGTTATTTAACTTAACATGTTAAATAATAAATAAATAATAATGACCAAAATTTGATAATAATGACCAAAAAGTGAACATCATGAAATATTATTTTATTATTTCTTTTTTTTTTTTTTTGGATTTTTCCCCGATTTTCTCCCTAATTTAGTCGTGTCCAATTCCTCCCTGTCACTAGGGGGCTCCCACATTAAGGCTACTACTACCACTCAGCCGGAAGGGCCGAAGACTATAACGTGTTTCCTCCGAACCACGTGATGCCAGCCGACCGCATCTTTTCGAACTGCTCGCTTGCTCACCGTAGGGGGCGGCGTAACACACTCGGAGGACAGCGCTATCCGCTCCCTCCGTTGCGCGAGCTCACAGACGCCCCTGACTGGCTGTAGAGCCGTGATTAAATGTGGGAGCACTAAGTACCTCTCATCCCTCCCCTCTGAGAGAGCTCGGCCAATCAGCTCTCTCTAGACCTCCGGCTGCGAGAGGTTACAGCACCACCCGGGATTCTAACTAGCGATCTCCGGATGATAGGGCGAGCGCTTTTACCACTGCGCCACTCGGAGGCATTTTATTATTTCTTAATATATAATTTATTATTATTAGGGATGTCAACTTTGCATTATCGTATATAAAACAATTTATGAATAAATTTAAAAAAAGGAAAATATTGTGCCAAAATTATATCTCTGGAAATAAGTATGTTCATGAACATTTGTTCTTGTATAAAGAGCCCGTTAGAGGGTCAAAACCAATGGCACACCCAGTTTAAAAATAATGAAAGTGCACCTTCTTAATGACAAGGCGCCAGCGAGAAAATCCCCCTGTTCTCACCTAATGATTAACGCTGGAGACTCGTGATGTAGTGAAAAAGCAAAGCAGAAACACAGCTCATGATACACAAACAGAAACTGAATTCAAGTGTAGCAGGATGTCATTTCTCATCTGCAAACAGCCAGGGTCTAAATATAGTGACAAAAACATTGCGCATTTTTAGCTACTTAATGTTTGAACAAATGATAATTTAACACTGAGCTTCTATGTTTGATTTACGGTGGTTACAGTAACGGTACATTCAATAATTCAGAGTGTTTAAACACATTAAACAGTCTGTTTAGGTCAGTCACAAAGCTCCAGGCAGACAGATGTATAACTGGATCAGCAGAAAGACAGGTTATTAAACAGGCACAGATACAGAAGGTTAATAGACAAACAGACAGACAATCAGGCGAACAAATTTACAAACAGCCAGACAGACAGGTTAATAAAGAGGTACAGTAATCAGACAGACAAACAGGCAAATTGTAATCCAGACAGACAGAATGTCCAAAAGATTAAAAAAGACATATAAAAGACATAAAAAGATATATATATATAAAGATATCTCTTATTAATTTCATCTCCTTTGTTTTGGCTTTTTGTTTTGTTTGTCTCTGTTTGGATATCTTCTGATTGGTGCTCTCTCTGACTGGCACTTTCTGATCACTGATCTCTCTGATCGGTGCTCTCTTTGACTTGGTTAGCTATCTGACTGGATATCTCTGATTGGTTTTTTCTAGTTGTCATTTTTTTCTGGTTGTGTCTCTCTGACTGGAACTTTCTGATTGATGCTCTCCTGGAGTCTTGACACAAAGCTACAGGGTTTTAAGTTATCTGCTCTACGTATACCCCTCACATTCTCATTCTGATTGGAGGATCGGTGTGAATAGTAGTTTGAATCTCCACCCAAATACTGAACTATATAGCTGTGAAATCTGTGTTAATAACTTGTTACTTGTACATTACAGTAAAATTAATAAACACATCTCACATATGCCAATATGGCCGGTAACATTTACTTTATCTTGGTATAAAAACAAATCCTGAAAAATGACTTCATGCTATTTAAATCAAAAATAAATGTATGTAACACAAGCACTGAGTACACACTATAGACACACGGGTCAGTTGGTCAGAGTCTGTGTTACACAACTAACTACTGTAACTAAGCGATCAATGACACTGGCTCAAAGGAAAATAATCAACTCGCCTCATCACACATCCAATGCCCTGACATAAGTGAATTACAGAAGGACATGCAGTGTTTTATTCCTCCTGCAACCATTATATTTGTATTGAATAACAAACCTTATGTTTTCTCTGTTTATAGGTACACTGACTGTCTGTTCACAATTACTGTAAGATAGCCTTTACAACAGCTATAAACAGTCACTTCCTCCCATAAAATATTAAATAAACTTTCACAGTTAATTCTTTCTTCATGCTGCCATGTCACAAACAGTTTTATACCTTACTCATCATGTATAAAGTTTATTAAAGATCCGTTGGAAATGACTGTGTTACATATTTCTGTAATAGCATCATTAAACACATGAGAGCTATAGTGGTTATAATATGTTTTTCTTTCATAATATGTGTTTTCTTTTTCTTTCTGTCCAAGTCCATGAGAAAGTTTTCGAATCACACACCTATTTATCATTTTCATACAGGCCACATGAACACATATCACTCTCATGTGTCACCATCATTGACGTGTCCCAGGTCACGGCACATTTTGGACTAAAGACAGAAAAAGTGTTCAACTGCTAACAGAACATGTGTGTGTGTGTGTGTGTGTGTGTGAGAGAGAGAGAAAGAGAGAGAGAGAGAGAGAGAGAGAGAGAGAGAGAGAGAGAGAGACAGAGAGACAGAGAGAGAGAGTGATGCATGGTGTCTGTCACACCCGTGTGAGAAATGTACACCGGTTTCATTCCATTCAAAGTGTGTGTCACTGTGGGTCAGAGTGTGACTGGCGTGCCTATTTGCTTGAGTCACTTTAATATGAGAAGAGTAGGGAAATGGCAAAACATGCATCACATAGACACATACACACACACACACACACACACACACACACACACATATACTGTACACACACACACCCACACACACACACACACACAGAGCAAAGTACAAAAGGCAAGTGTAAATAAAGTTTAGTGCCCTTTCATCTGTTGAAAGTGAAGTCTGTTTCAAGGTTCCTTATGAATAATAATAATAATAATAATAATAATAATAATAATAATAATAATAATAATAATAATAATAGTGTGCTTACCTGTGCAGGTGTGTAAGTGTGAAGGAGCAGCTCGAATCCTTCCCTGCTCTAAGTGTGTAAATTCCACTCCATTGTCCTGAGCCACCCTAAATCCTTATGTCCAGTAAGGTGAAGTAAACAAATCTATTGCACTTCCACCAAATTCACTTCCTTTACACAAGTCTCATAATCCACAGGGGTTTGACACAAAGCGTGTCTCCTCTCTGCCTCTGCAGTCTTACACACTCACACACAGCTCATAGTTCTGAGTCGTCCCGCTCTACGGGTGCCACGCCCACTCTTCCTCTAAGTGGAGGAGGTAGTGTGAAGCTCCGCCCAAATGAGTGACAGCAAGTCCTGTGCTCTGAGCTGTTTATATCCAGCAAATATATTAGAATTGTTTAATTCATATGGCTGTGTAAATCAAGCTTTGCTCCTCAGTGAAGGGGGCTTGGCCTTGGTGTGTAAACTGACGTTCCTGTTACCATTTCTGAGATGATTTCATTTTCTTAAACAGCACATCCTAAAAAAATATTAATCTTATACAGCAGCAATGTGCTAAATTAAAATCTTTGAAAAACTGAAAGTTTAGAGTACATTCTCACCAGCTTCCTTCTTTTTTTGCTTATTTTCCTGTTTCTCCTTTGATCAGGTAAACAGGAATATTATAGTATTACAGGTTTTGAGCAAATTTTGAAAGTCAAAACAATAACATCCGGTATGCCAATGTAAAATAACTCTCTCTGATTGGCTGATTGAGGGCAATCGTCAAAAATGAATAACAAATTCAATGTCCATGATCCCAAATATTAAGTAGAGAATTTTGGAATTTTGGAATGTTTGAAGCATAGTTCATATCATGCTGTAATTACAGCAATTATAAGTTTCCAGCTTGAAATGCATTCTTCAAAGTCATTATTACTTGGTGACATTTTCATAACTCAACACGCTGACATTAGAAATAATAATAATAAATGAACTCAAAATGGAGAAGCTGAGTAAAATAGCGAATATAGCTGTGTCTTATTAATGTTCCTTATGATTTTCTATCATAAATATAAAGACAGATTCAGGTATTATTTAAAAGATTTAAAGCTCACGTGTGCGTTTTTGAATGCAAGAATGTCAAATATTAACCTTACATAAAGGCCTGAGTGAAGGTGACGGAATTTATTGAATAAAATTTCCATAACATTTGCATTACTAGTTACACAATCATGAAATAGATTTTGCTGCAGTAGTGTTCACCTATTTTAAAAAGTTAAATTTGTTTCTTTTTGTGGTCCATTAAAACCTGTCTTTGGGTTCTGTTTGGTGAAAATTTGACCAGCATTTAATAATTCTATTGAAGGCTGTGTTTATAATTTGGTAACAAAAACTTCATTTGATCATAAACCATGTTCCAACTTATTATACAATAAAGACTACACTATATATAGTAGTGTATTAAACACGCACAAAAACACACACATGCACAATTTCAATTTAGGTCACACAGGAAGGAAAAGGAAATCCTGAGGTTTAAAATAACAACAGAAAAAAGTCCCCCAGTAGACGCTGTCAGGATTTTGGCTTGAAATTATCTTAGCATTGTTATGTTCCCCAGCCTTCCTGTAATATTAGTCATAAGTCATATCATGGAAATAATATCAATACTGACTTAAGTCAGCATTATTATTATTGTTGTTATTATTACTTTTATTGTTATTATTACTACTATTATTGTTATTATTGTTATAATCTTCTATACCGCATTCTCCCTGCACAGGGTGCCAATGCGTCTCTGGACACACACGCACACACATCCAGTACACACACAGTGGGCAATTTGAGAGTGCCCTAATAACAAAGGCCTAGTGACCCCCATGAGGCCAATATAATAATCTCCACCTGGATCTGCAGACTGGGTCAGACATGGAAAGGATTCAGTACAAGTAAAAGTTTTTTAAAAGTTCTTTGACCTTCTGCTGGGAAGGTGTGATGCATTTAAGGTTTTACACCAAGCAAGCAATAAGATTTAACTGATTGAAATGACAGCGATCCAGAAAAGAAACTGCCAGATGTGGATCAAGGCCAAGCAGTGACATTAACTGTGCACTATACACTCTATAATCCTTTACACAATGGCCTACAAAATGTAGCCTCTGTATGTCAGTTCTCATTAAGAGGTGTGGCATCTGTATGTCAGTCCTAGCAAAAATCACAACACAGCTCACTGTTTCGCTGGTTTCCCTGATGCATATACTGCACTCCTACAGTCTAGAAATGTTGAGACAGTTGTGCTTTCACAGTAGGAACCTTCCAGAAGCATGTGAAAGGAAGTTCAAGAACTAGAGGAGTTCAGGACCCCTCTAGTTGAGTTACTGAAGTTTTTCAGGTGATAAAGTATGGTGGCCGAGAAGTGCAAGGCAAAATAACAAAATCTAAAACAAAATAACAAATCCAAAAACAAAATAAAATCGAAAAAAAAAAAAAAACTAAAACTAAATAAACTCGAAAACTAAATAACGAATCACTCACTCACTCACTCATTCACCATCTATATCACTTTATCATTGGGGGGCCTGGAGCCTATCCCAGGAGACTTAGGGCACAAGGCGGGGTACACCCTGGACAGGGTACCAATCCGTCGCAGGGCACACACACATACACACACTCGCACATGCATTAAAATAACACATCTGGAAACAAAAAAAAAAATCTTTAAAAATATTAAAACCAAAGACAAAATTACAAAACCAAAATCACAAATCAGAATACAAAATATCTCTGAAAACAAAATAACAAATACAGAAACAAAATAACAAATCAGAAAACACAATGAAAATTCAGACAAACCGGAAAAGGTAGGTATAGTTTGTGAATAAAATTCTTGCCGCTGATTGGATGCGACATCTGTCACTCAAAACAGGCAGTACTGCAGGCTGCAGCGTATGTATGACTGTGCAAACATGTGCTGTCATTATTGTGGATTCAAATATGGCATTCTGCCAAATATTTTGCAGGTGAGCTTTTAAAAGAGATCAACGGATTTTGTTTTTGTTTTCCGGGTTTATTCTTTTGTTTTCAGTTTTGTTCTTTTGTATTTTAAATTTTTATTTGCTTTTCGGATTTGTTTTTTTTTTTGGGGGGGGGGGGGGTTGTTATTTTGTTTGGCACTTCTCAGCCAGCATAATAAAGCCTTGGTGTGAGTAGAGTTTGGAACCCATCTAGAAGCGTTTCAGGCATCTTTGAGAGAGTTCTGGAATAATTCTGAAAATTCTCTCTCATCTCTGGACAGTTCAGGAAACCTTCAAGACAGTTCAGCAACCATTCACATGAGTTCCCAAAGTCTTTTAGGAAAGTCCATCAGGAACTATTTGAGCACCAGTAGAAAAAAGCTTTTCAGAAAAGTCCAAAAATTTATTAAAGTTAGAGTTAGATGAGTGTTTCCCAATCCTGTTCTAACCAGCTCATAAGGAGTCCAATTAACGCATCATCATAATTGGCAGTATCGGAGCAGGAAACTGTAATTTCTCGGAAATAAAATAAAGGGCCTGTTTTGAGGAATGAGGTGACGTGGTGCTCGAGGGGAGACGTTTGTTACAGCGATGTGAGGCGCAGTGCACACACACACAGAGCTCCATTTATGACAGAGCTTTAATTTATGACTTAATAAAAGGTGGAATAAAACCTTCCTCTCTGGTCTGGTTAGTGAGATCGGCAGGAGGAACAGTTATTCTGTCATTGCTAACCCAGTAAACACGTCCTGGCTAAGAGTATGAGACCTGATCAACCTGCGGGTCTATGGTAGTCCTCTGTTAGTATGTGTAAGATGTGTGTGTTCATTGTTGACCTTGACTGAGAGTTAAAACCCCTGCCTCATCTACATCTGCTCAATCCATCAGTGAATAGTTATAGTTCAGCAGAGCTCCATAATGCTGCATTTACATATTTGATAATCTGTTCATGTGCTGTTACTATAGAAACAACAACATATCAGAACAAGCTGTTTAATAATGTTATTTATTGTCTGTAAAAAAAAAAAGTTAGTTCCTGTTATCAGCTACAAAACTGACACTAAACACACCGTATCCGGAACATTCCTGAACTTCAGATGTACAGTGAATTTATTTTCACGACTTGGATTTGATTCATGAGAAATATTTACAGTAAATATTTGGGGTGATAAAGAGTTCCATTACCATGACGTTACATTAGCCTTGGAGGTCCAGATGTGTCATGACTGATGATTTACACTTGGAATAGTGGGGAATATTGCATCATTAACATGTGAACAATTCTGTGCAACATCTACTCAGTTTCTCTGGAAATGTTCCCACGTTCTTCTCAGAGAGATAATTCTGCATTCCCAGAAAATGTAATTTTGCCACACAGCTCTAAGATGGAATAATATAATCATAATATAATAATAAATAATATGCATGTAAATAATAATAATCAGTTCTAATATGGCTCATATGGAAATTTCAGATTATTACCAAATAATCTTTCAAGAAGAAACTTAACTGTTTCTCTAAGTAGGATCAAATGTGTGTTTTATGCAAATATTGTGTATCAATGGTAGTCTTTGTATTGATATTTGTTCCATGTAATGTTATTTAATATAATCTTTTCATTTGAAAAATGCAAAAATGCATCTTAGTGATCATATTCACAGTTCCGCCAGTTAGCTGGTTTATGTATGTCATGTTTAGATAGCTCAGTTTGAGTTATCTTTTTTATTCATTTGTATTAATTGAAGTCAGGATCTATGTTTAACCTGGAAGTTTACTGTAAGCACAGTACAGGTCTTGCTCATCTGTCCAGTTATAATTCCTGGTAATATGCAAAGCATTGCACACACACAAACACACGCACGCAAACACACGCACGCAGACACACACACACACACACACACAGTCCTATTTCTGAATGTACTGAATGTACAGACAAAAACACAAAATATATATTGCTTGCTTGCTTTATTTATTTATTTACTCGTTTTTTGTTTGTTTATTTAAAATCAAATTAACTATTTTCATGTATTTATATGAATCATAAAATATTAAATCATAAAATTAAAAAATGTATTTTCGAAATGTACACTGTAAAAAAAAAAAAGGTAAATTTTACAGTTAAAAACTGGCAGCTGTGGTTACCAGAATTTTACCGTAAAAAATACGGTAGCACCGTTATTGCACTGTAAAAAAAAACAAACCGTAAATTTTACGATAAAAAAACGGCAGCTGTGGTTGCCAGAAGTTTACTGTAAAAAACACAGTAGCTATGTTTGCGGTTCTACAGAATTGCTCTCATTACACTGCATATTTTATGGATTTTAATTGTTCTTTTTTTCAAGCCTGGCCGGGAATCAAACTCAGACCCTGGCGGTGCAAGGCGACAGTGCTAACCACTGCACTACCATGCTTGCTACATAAGTGCTGTCGTTGTTGGAGTGCAAGTCGTGCGGGGGAACGTGGGGAAACCAAGGAAGTCCAACAATGACAACAATTGCGTCGCAAGCATGGTAGTGTAGTGGTTAGCACTGTCGCCTTGCATCTCCAGGGTCTGGGTTTGATTTCTGGCCAGGCTCAAAAAAAAAAACAATTAACATCTGTAAAATAGGCAGTGTAATGAGTGCAATCCCGTAGAACCACAAACATAGCTACTGTTTTTTTACAGTAAACTTCTGGCAACCACAGCTGCCGTTTTTTACTGTAAAATTTACCTTTTTTTTTTACAGTGGAGGCAAACATACATAAATTTATTTGAAAAAAATGACACATAAGTAACTTCATTAACACATTCATGAGCACTGATGGAAGCAGATGCCACGCCCCCTCCCTTCTTTAGTACTGGTGTATGCAGAAGCCATGCCCCTTCCTTCATTAGCATTGATATATAAAAAAAAGCCATGCTTCCTTCCTTCATAAATACTGATAGTGGCAGATTCTTGCCCCCTCAAAACTCACAAAATACTTTGTAGTACGGAGGTGTGTATTAAAGCAGTCTCACTGTCTCCTCCTGGCACCTGAAACATTCCCCAAAAGCACTCACTTGAAGTAAGGGTGTGATCTCTGCTCTCTCTCACACACACACACACACACACACACACACACACACACACACACACACACACACACACACACAGCAGTACACCAGAGACCTGTACCAGCGCCATTCCGCCCACTGGCACAAAACCACACACACCACATGCACACTGACTGAAAACACCAGCTGAGTGAAAACGTTTGTCTAGCCCATTTCATGAGTTTATAAAGAACTCATAAGTTTTTATGTTCAAATATGAATAATTAAGTAATTATACAATATTTCTGAATATGATAATAATGCAGATTTTTATTTCACTTTGTTCTCCTCTAAGGACTTTCAGCTCAGTGAATGTTCAGTTTACATTTTTTCAACTCTCTGCCTTCAGCGTTTAAAACTGCTTCACCTACATATAAAATATAAAAAATATGTGAATAATGCCAAACATTTGTGTTATGTTGAGAATTCAAGATCAAACAGAAGATGAGCTCAGAGATCAGAGAACTGCCCTTGTGGGCGTGGCCTAATATCCTATGCAATGTGCCCTGGCTGAGGCGCATGTCATGCCTCTCAAGATAAAATTTAAGAGCAAAAATAAATAAATAAATTACAAAATTATTTGTCACCTGTACCTTACAGTACAGTGATTTTTTTTTTTCGATTATCACAATTAGGAAGCTGAAGTCAGAGCGCCCCTTGAGCTGACAGGGTAAAAAGTCTTGCTCAAGGGATCAACATTGGAAGCCTGGCAGATCTGGAGCTTGAACCATGTTAAACTTTTCTGTCATTTTTCATCACTTCTACAAACATTCAGAGTTAGAACAGTAAGTTTACAAATCTCTGAAAAAGAAGGGATTGATGCCTGTGTCCACTTGTTATAGGAACAAGGGACCTTTTACATCTGAGACACATAAAAGTGATAATGTCAATAATGTCAAGGGGTGGGGCTAAACTCACATTCTCTGCATACTGTAAAAGGGTGTTTGCCGGTATGTATGGATGGATAGATTAGTATGGATTCTTAGAAAGTTAGGTGAAATGGTACTTTTGAGAAGTAGAATACCTGCATGTAAGCAAAAACAGACTTATTTTGAAATCACATTGACTCCTTTAACGTCACATCTGCTGCAGTGTTTTAGTAATCAGTGACTGTCGTGTTCTTGAGCAACATTTTCAACCTACTGCTTCGCAAGTAAACTGTGTCAGATTAAAAGCCGATGCTGAATGATATTATGCTGCACTCGCACTGCCTTGTATCCCAAACAGATAAGGAACAGAAAGCAGGAGGTGACCTTCACACAGTTAAACATCAACTCTGTTCAGTTATCTGCATTTTGGCTGTGACACAAACAACCACGTTTCCTCAGGCTGAGTTAATCGAGTCCTGCTCAAAATAAACATGTTCTTTAAGAACAAACAAAAAAAATATATTACAGGATTGATAATTTTCATACATGTTAATGAAAAAAAGATCACTAAGATTTTATTCAACCAACTTTACCTTCGATTAAAGTTTCAAATGTGGTGGCCAGTTCATGTTCCCAGAAACACTGAAATATCTCTGTACCATCAAGGAAGAAAAACTCCATAGATGTAATACTCTGGTCATTCAGTACATTCAGGTGGTCAGCTGATTTCATTTTATTGCCACATAATGTTGCTAAGCCCAGACCTGAGCAACTAAAACCAGATCATAACACTGTCTCCAGAGGCTTGTACAGCGGCCGCTGTGCATGATGGGCGCATGGTTCCATGTGCTTCCCTTCTTACCATGATACTGTATGTCTATGGCTCTGGAATAGGGTCAGGATGGACTCATCAGATCACATGACTTGTATCCATTGTGCCAATATCCAGGTTTTTTCCTAGCAAACTGGATCCATTTTTTCTGATTAGTCTCACTACAAGTGGTGACACAGCTGTTTAGGCCCAATCCTGCCAGTTCTAAAAATATTGCATCATACGCAAATAGTCTTACTTTTAATAAGCATAGCCTTGGTTTTTACTGTTGATTTAGATTTACTCACACACACATACACACACAAACACACTCATACTGTATATCTCACACAGACACACATCACAAATGTTAACACACACACACTCACATCTCTCTTTCACAATTTTCATGAGTTTTTAAGCATGTTAAGACCCCCCAAAAGTCCGAAAGGTTGGGGAAAAAGATCCTTAGGAAAACAAGAGGCTCCTGCGCACCCTATAGTGCTATAGTGCCCTATAGGCGCCATCACCGCCTGGGTGCACCATACAACTTGTACACTCCACACACTATGTCAATTTATTTCAGGGCTGATGTCAGTTTGGGCCCTAAATATTTGTTGAGTGTGTTTGTGTGTGTGTGAGACATAATAATAATAATAATAATAATAATAATAATAATAATAATAATAATAATAATTTTTATTTATATAGCGCCTTTCCAGAGCTCAAGGACACTTTACAATGAATAGAAAAGGGGGGGGGGGGATACATACAGACATTCAAGTACTGAAATAAAGAAACATTTAAACTAAAAGAAAAAAAAAACCGAACTAGGAGACAGACATACGAATCGAGTTGTAACATTCAGAAAACAAGAGAGAGTGTGGTAGAGAATTCCAGAGCTTAGGTGCAAAAACTGATCTGCCCCCCATTGAAGATAGGCGGTACCGAGGAACAACAAAAAGGCCAGAGTTGGAAGAACGTAGTGAGCGAGATGGGATGTAGGGGACAAGCAAATTGAGGAGATAAGAGGGAAAAACAAGGAGAAGAATTTTGAATTTGATGCGGTAGTTAACTGGGAGCCAATGGAGATCAAACAAGATTGGGGTAATATGAGCAGAGCGTTTTGTATGAGTCAGTATTCTAGCCGCAGAGTTTTGAATATATTGTGACCTAGAGATGGAACAGGCAGGGAAACCAGTGAAAAGGGCATTACAGAAATCAATGCGTGATGAGACAAATGCATGGATGACAGTTTCAGCATCTTTGGTACTGATGAAGGGATGCAGTTGGACAATGCGACGTAAATGGAAGAATGCAGATTTAGTGACAGATTTAATGTGAGACTGAAAGGAGAGTGTAGAGTCGAAGATTACTCCTAAATTTTTGACAGAAGTTGATGTTTTGATGTGAAAACCAGCAGGTAAAATTTTTGGAAATGTTGCTGGTGAGTGCTGGGGTGCCAATGAAAATTATCTCAGTTTTATCCATGTTAAGTTTCAAAAAGTTTAAGTTAAGCCAAGCTCTAATGTCCTTTATGCATGCAGAGATTTTGTGGAATGAGGAATAAAACTGAAATGCTTACAGGACATAGTATTCCCAGGGACACTCCAATCCAAGTACTAACCATGCCCAAGCCTGCTTAGCTTCACAGATAATACGAGACTGGACGTTATTAGACTGGTATGGGCGTAAGTGAAAGCTGGTTTAAAGGGAGGCAGATTTGAACAATTTGAATGCATTTTTTTTTCTGACTTCCGACTGCATGGACTGAGCAGCAGAAAAATGGAGCTCCTCATATAAATAAGCAATTATAGCTCAATAGACCAATTAACCAGGTAAAGGATTTGCATTTCAGTAAAGACTTGTAGTAAAGACTTTTACATACAGTACAAATCTAACTGCAAATTTGTGCAAAAGCAAAAACCAGTGAAAAAAAAATGGACGATTCTGCAAGTCGATAACTATCCTATTTCACAGAGTGCGCTCAGAGCCAACCTATAGACACATAGAGCGACAGTGATTCAGGACATTAAATTGCAAATGGAAAATTTCAATTTGGAGATTGAAAAAAATAGAGAAGAGGTGAAGGAGGACCTACAAGTGCTGAAAAAGGAAATTTTCTCTGAGCTGGCCGCCTTCACAAGACACAGGCTGAATTGACGAGCGAGAGCACAGAGATGGGGAAGGCCCTGAGTGACACGGTGGATAGAGTGGCAGTACTAGAACAGTCTCATGAACGCCTGGCCAAAGAACACAAGAAAATATAGTAGAAATGTATGAATTTGGAGAATCGTAGGCGGAGGCAGAATCTAAAATTTGTAGGGATTCTCAAAGGAGTTGAAGCAGGAAATCTGGCTCGATTCATCAAAGATCTGCTACTGGAATTATTCGGAGCTGATGACCTGCGAGATTTTAGCATAACGGTAGATCGCGCGCACGGGACTCTTGCACCAAACCGGAACAGGAGGAAAGGCCTCAGGCATTAATTGCCCATTTCCACGGCTGCCGCCACTACAAAGGGTCCCCGATGTATATTTTCCCTGATTTAAGTCGAGAGTTTGGCAAACTTCGGGTTGCGTTTAACCCAGTGAAAGCCAATCTGTGAGCCGCGTGGATAAGTTACAGTTTGTTCTATCCCGCCAGCCTGGCAATTACGGTGGATGGAATTATTGTAGATACAGTACAGATACAGATAGATTTGAAAAGAAATCTCTAATTTAGATGGACTAGATGGTAGAGGTTGGACTAATTATTTAAGCGAAAGTGTGATATCCGTCATCTTTCTCAGCATGCACGGACAAGATGCAATAATAAACTATAATTTAGACAAATTTCAGAGCTCATCAAATTTATCTAAAAAAATTATTGTCATTTAAATATTGGAAATGCCAAAGTGAAGTAGTTACGAGTGTGTCTGTTGTGCAACCTTTTTTTCTATATTTTTTTAGAAAGGAGCTAAGTGGTAAGTCGAACAGTTTATTAGCCTTTTTGTTGATGTGATGGGTAAAAGAGGTTTTCTTAATTTGCTCCGACCAGATAAAGTCATTGTTCAAATTGTTCAAGTTTTTTGTGGTTAAGAAAAAAGAATTGGCACTCACCCCCCCCCCCCTCCTCATTTTTCTAAATGTTTTATTTATTTATTTATTTATTTATTTATTTATTTATTTTCCTTTCATTTCTTTTCACTTTAAAAGCTGCTTTCCACAATATTTTTCAGGTTTCTTATCGTGACCAGCAGGATAACAAACTGTGCTAAACAAAAAAAATGTGTTCACTTATTTTTTCACGTCTCATGGAATTGCAAAGGGCTTAGTGGGGCTGTAAAGCGGGGAAAATGGATTAGCTCATCTTGGGAGAATATAACTGATATTGTATTCCTACAAGAAATACATAGATGGAACCAAGATCAGAGTCAATTAAGAGAAAAATGGGTTGGTCAAATGTTTCATTCAAACTATAATCTTAAGGCTAGAGGTAAAACTTTACAACACATCAATATTGTTAGTAAATGTATATGCTCCCAACATAGATGATGAACAATTTACATCATTTCTTCTAAATGCTTTGCCTAATCTGGATACACACCAAATTATAATGGGAGGGGATTTTAACTTTGTGATGAATCCACTCCTAGACAGATCTTCAAGTAGAATAATCCCCCTACCCAACTCAGCCAAAATGCTGCAAACGTTCATGAAAACTTTTAAAATAACAGATCCATGGAGATTCGCCTTCCCAAATCAATGAAACTATTCCTTTTGTTCACCAGTTCATCACACTTTCTCTAGGATAGATTATTTTTTGATAGATCATAAACTTTTATCAGCAGTTACATATTGTGATTATGAGGCAGTGGTATTATCTGACCATAGCCCTTCTTCATAGTTCTTCGGTCATTATTTGAAACCAAACAAGACGCTACTAAATGGAGATTTGACAATAAATTATTAGCTCAAAAAACATTTGTAGAACAAACCAGATCTCAAACAAGATTTTATTTAGAAACAAACAATACAGCAGACGTCTCTGAAACCACAATATGGGAGGCATTTAAAGCATATATGCGTTCTTCAATAAAGAAACAATGTAAAGAACAAAAAATGAAATTAACTAATAGAATACTTGAAATAGATCAAGAATATAATATATTTCATATTCTTAGTTAGTCTTAGTCGTATACAGTTTCCCTTCACCAGAACTGTATAAAGAGAGACTCTCTCTCCAATCAGAATTTCAGTTGCTCTCTACATCAGAGACTACTGATCGTCTGATACGGGCAAAAGCCACATATTATAAACAAGGAGCGAGAGCAGGTAGAATTCTCGCTAGGCAAATTAAAGAGATGACAGCATTAAGAATGATAACAGAAATTAGGAAAGAGAGGACAAATTACATCAAATCCACAATAAATAAATGAATTGAATTGAATTTTTTTTACACCAAATTGTATTCCACAGAATCTCTTAATGACTCATCATGTATAGCCCAGTTGTTCGATTCACTGAACATTCCCACCTTAAGTGTGGAAAGTTCAACATGCAAAGTTCAAAATCCCCTGGTTCAGATGGCTTTACAACGGAATTTTATAAATGCTTTAGTGACCAAATTTCACCACTGCTTCTGAGGTCTTCAATGAATCATTTGAGAAAGGTTGTCTACCATTAACATTTTATCAGGCAAATATATATATATATATATATATATATATATATATATATATATATATATATATATATATATATACGCACAAAGACCCCCTAGACCCCGGTTCATAGACCTATTAGTCCTCTCGATGTAGACAGCAGGCCTTCAACCAGGTTGAGTGGAATTATCTTTTTGCCACCCTAGAGAAATTTGGATTTGGGTCTAAATTTGCCTAATTTATTAAATTATTATATGCCCACCCTCAAGCGACAGTACAAACTAATAATAACAACTTATTTTCCGTTACGTCTTCCCACGGAACAAGGTTGTCCTCTCTCACCCCTGCTTTTTGCTTTAGTTATAGAGCCCTTAGCAATTTCTTTGTGTGAATCTACAACCTAGGTATAGTGGAATAATGAGAGGGGGGAAAGAACACAAAGTAGACGACTTTTTAGTATATGTCTCCAACCTTCTACAATCAATACCAAACATTATGTAAATTGTAGCTAAATTTTTTAAATATCAGGATACAATATAATACTTTTAAAAGTATTATATTTTCAATCAACCCTAGGACCCAAACTCTTTCCTCTTTTCCATTAAAAGCAGTAAACTCTTTTAAATACCTAGGGATCACTATAACTAATTGTTTTCCTACACTTTTTTAAGAAAATACACTGAAACTATATGAATAAACTCAACATATTCTTAAAGTGATCCAATCTCCCTTTTCTTTGGCAGTTTGTATTAATACAGTGAAAATGAGTATTTTATCCAAATATTTATTTAATATTTATTACACTTTTTCAGTGTTTTTCAGAATTTGGACAGATTAATTACTCAATATATTTGGAACAATAAGAACCCTAGAATTAAGAAGATATAAAGGATTAAGCCGAAAGGAGGGATGGGTTTACTTCATTTTCAGCTGTACTATTGGGCATGTAACATAAGAGCACTTATGTTCATTTGGAATAAAGAAGAGGTCAATAGAATGGTGTCACATGAAAAATAAATTATGTTCACCTTCCTCTTGGCCAGCATCAATTTACTCGGCTTTGTCTGCCCCCCTTCCAATTCGACTGAATAATCCAGTAATTTCCAGTTCATTTAAAATTTGTAAACAGATACATAAGATTTCACACTTGGTCAGATAAAGGTGTAAGTTCTTTCCAAAACCTATATATTAATATTTGTTTTCCATCATTTTAGCAGCTACAGCAGATATTTGATCTGCCCAACTCACTTTTTTTTTAAATATCTACAAACCTGCAGTTGTTTTTTTTTTTTTTTGTCATTTCCTAATGAACCTCAACACAAATGGACTTACTGTTTTCACAAATTCCATTTACTAAAGGAGGAATATCCATTATAAATAATACATTATCACCGCTAGAATGTGATGTTTAATTAGAGCATTTAAGAGAGGCATGGGAAAAAGACCTTGGAATAGATACTGCAGAAAAGCAATGGGATGAAGCACAAGAAAGGGTTCATTCGGTTTCAGTGTGTGTTAGGCATGGTCTAATACAATTTAAGAGCTTACATAGACTTCACCTATCCAAACTAAAGCTCTTTAAGATGTTTCCCTCTGTGGATCTGCAATGTGACAAGTGTGGTCAAGCTACAGCATCATTAGGTCATATGTTTTGGAACTGCCTCAACATAAGTAACTATTGGATCTCAGTTTTTCAGTTTTAGTCAGAAGTGTTGGGAAAACCATTGGACCCAGACCCAATATTAGCTATTTTTGGAGTTTCTTAGTGATAAAGTGGAGCTGACTAAGGGTCAGCGTACAGTGCTTGAAACTGTGGTACTCCTAGCACGTAGGCTGATTTTTTTTTTTTTTTACTTTTTTTGGGTTTGTTTAGCCCTTTTTCTTCTTCTTTTTTTTTGTTATTTGTTAACTTTTTTGTATCATTTGAGATAAAAACAATTTGTAGTAAGTGTTTCGAAATGTTGTGCCAATGTAAAAAAAAAACATAATAAAGAAAGTGTTTAAAAAACAAAAAAGTCATATATATATATTTTTTTATTTAACTTAAAAAAAAAACTATATGTGGAATAAAACTGAAAAGCTTACAGCACCTGGTATTCCCAGGCGGTCTCCCATCCAAGCCAGAGCCTGCTCCGCTCCCAAGACAAGCTGAGATTGGGCATTCTCAGACTGGTATGGCCACAAGTGAAAACTGGTTTGAAGGGAGGCCTATTTGAACAATTAAAATGCATTTTTCTTTATTCATGAAAAAAAAAATTTACATATGAAAATGTTTTTTTTAATGCGTGAAGTTTTATTTATTGACCTTTCGTAGGCGAAAATCATGAGATACAAGCTTTAGCTGAATGCAGCAGTCAGGAATGTAAATTTTGTTCTCGAGCCTTGTTCCGTCATATGTACACACTTCCTCACCTCATTCCCACAATGATGTCATGCCTCGCTCCAACTTTATGCTCCTGGCTCCAACTTTAGCAGGATGTGAGATTCATAATTCATAATACACAATCCAGACCGCTGGCTCTTCATTCAGTCAGGTCCGGGTATCAACACTTCCCTGTTTATTGGCTGGAGTTTAAAAACTGTTTACGTCACCTTACCTGAGTCAGGGGTTGCACATGATAACGATAGGCAGAAACAAGGAGTCTGTTTACTGTACAGCACTTCTGAAGGCTTTGGCCCCCGGTGTATCAGCGCTGAATAAATACTTCAAGAGTCTGGTTGGTTGGTCTGGTTTGTGTCGGTCCGATCTCTAATGGAGGAACGTGTGAGAAGCGCAGGCGTCAGATGAAACCTCAGAGGGGGATAAAACCCTAGCTTGAAGCAAATTGCACCACGAGGAGTTCAGACAAAGTTTCTGTAGATTACACATGACTCACGGCACATCCTCGCCCTCACACCGCCCCGCTCCTGACTGCACTAATTATTATTGGCACACACAGGATTTGTCTGTTGCCATTGGAAAAAATCTAAATATTTACTTCCTCCCTCCCAGCTGGATGAAAGTGTTTATAGTAAAGAACTGATGTCCATGAATCAATAGATGAGCTAAGCGCTAAATACTAACTTCTTTATCTCTATTCTGGAGAAAGAACACACATCTGAGCTCTGACACTAATCATAATTCTTTAGCAAGACTCCATTATTTAAGCCTTTAACAGTGTGCTCTTACAGGCTGAAAGCAGGATGAGGAGACACAATAAACGTGTTAGGTGTGTACGCGTGTCATCTGCTAAACATAACACATGGCGTCATAACAATTTGCCTGTCTGTGTCGCGACCTCATTCAGGGTTAAACATGATTCTTAAATCTAATATTACAAGTCGCACTTTCAGCTAGAAGGAAGTAGCAAATATAATGAATGGGTTTGAATATTTAACACATACATACAGTAATAAAAGGATGGATGGGTGAATAGCCAGCCAGCCAGCCAGACAGACAGGCAGACAGACAGCCAGACAGACAGGCAGACAGACAGACAGGCAGACAGACAGACAGGCAGACAGACAGGCAGACAGACAGACAGAAAGACAGACAGACAGGCAGACAGACAGGCAGACAGACAGGCAGACAGACAGGCAGACAGACAGATACTTCATAGATTCTGAAGGAAATTCCAAATAGGATAGGCATACATATAAATATCAATGATGTAGACATGGGAAGTAGTTTGCATGATATAAAAAGGAATACAGAGCCATGAGAATATAACTAAGTTCAAACGTAAAAAGGTGAGAGAGAGAGAGAGAGAGAGAGAGAGAGAGAATTAATATGAACTATTTTATTTAGTCATTGATTAGATTAGGCACACTGTATGTACAGTTTTTTTCAAACTACTTTCAAATTCAAACAATTTCATGGATATGCCTCAGTCAGTTGATCACCTATTGATAGAATTTTATAATGTAATGATATTCAATTAAAAATATTATTTACATTTTTAATGATTAGCGTTAGAAATGCACCGACGCCATCTGCTGACTGCATTGGAGAATTAAAAATAAAAGACAGGTGTGAGTTGTTGTTTTTTTCTTCTTAATTAGTAACCAACATATTTGAGGTAAATGTTAGTATTAATAATCATTTTGTCCTGTTTCCACCACCACTGTGTCTTTATAACAGCATTTTAACATCGACATATAGGAGTATCGCAGAACCGCTGGTAGTTTTTTCATTAAAACTATTTCATTAATATGCTTCACTCAGTTCACAACACTTTGATGCTAAAATCAGTATTACTGTTCAATCTATTATAAAATTATATTAATTACATTAATTTAAAAAAATAAATTTAATGTTTAGTATTAGAAATGCAGCAGCGCCATCTGCGGACCCCACTGAAGAATTTAAAAAATAAAAGTGAGGACAGGGATTCCAATAAGCGCTAATAAGCGCTTGGTCCTGTGTCTACCACCGCTGTGCCTTTATATAATTTAGAGAGTATATCAGAGCCACTGGTAGCTGTGTTAGCAATTGATGCTAAATGTAATTAAAGTGTGTTTTAGTCATGTCTGATTCATGACACGACATGTGCTCTAGGCACCATGGGAAAAGTGTGATCACTTGCAGACGCTGCGCAGGTGCTGCAGCTGTGCGAGGTTAATGCTGCTTCCTCCGCACACAATGACGACCAGTGGGCCGAGCGGTTTGCGCAGACGACCTTCATCCTGCAGCCGTTGTATCACACCGCTGTACACTGCGGCCAGCGAAGCTGCACACGCTAACTCCACTAACACACGCTCTTCATCTTCACATGCATAAAAATACATCATATGTATGAGAATTAGTGCAAACAAACACAGCACTGATATTAACAACTATTATACAAGTAATCGCTACTGAATGATCAAGCTAATTTTAGCTAGGTTTGAGGTTTGCTGTTATCGTTAGGTAACTAAAATGTCTTTATTAGCAACAACATTCTATAAGCTAGGTTTCTATTTGATTATTTTTGAACAAAAAAAAATAGAACACAAATTATTATGCGGAAAAATAAACGTAAAGGTATATTACCAAGGAAGAACTCAACTGCCTGTAGAGCCTGTCGATCAGTCACTAGCTCGGAGATGACGTTCGGCCTTTTGCTGTATTCGAACGCCTGACTGCAAGCTGTCTTCGCTCCTAAACATTTGGCCTCGCTAGGAGAAGAAATAAACCAACTCAGAATCTAATTTGGATGCACAAAAGCACCATGTGGTCAGGAAAAAACTCGCTAGATAACATTTCCAGTTATCAAACTTCCATATCACCGCTAAGGTTTCATTTTTACTGCTAAGTCAAGTCAGATTTATTTGTATAGCACATTAAATAACTACCACATGGTTGACCTAAGTGCTTTACAATGTTAAAAAGAAAATTAGTGAAAACAATCAAAAAAAAAACATTGATTAAAATCAAATAAAAATAATTTTAATCTAGCTACGTAACTAGCATCTAAAAGCTTGCTAATTATCCGCTGTAATGTAACAATAACAGTTGTAACACTTTTTTGCTACCTGTAACTAAAAAATTATATTAATTATTTGTATCCAAGATAGTTATTATTAACCACCGGCTAAGCTGCCATTATGTACATAATGTATGTAAGCTGCCATTACTGTACGTGTTAATAATTAACACGTACAGTAAATAACTTAACTAATATTATCTACCTAACTAACATACAACAGGTAGCTAACTAACAGTAAGATCATATCATAAATATCATACCATTATCTATTTTCTCTCTTATCTTAGAAACCTCAGCATCACCACCATAGTGCATAGTGGTATCTCAGATTGGCATGTGTTAGAATTAAAGCCCATATTTAGAATTGTTTATTTTGTTGTTGTTTTTTTACCTCGTAATGTCTGGTAAAGTGACTAAATGTCCGGCTTTTATGGCTGCATTGAGACAATCCGCTCCCACAGTCTCCATACAGAGGATGGGGACATGACCCCAGCCAACTTCATCCATGCCTTGAACAACTCCGCAGAAGAGTCCTCCGCCTCCGACGGACAGCACCACGGCGCCCGGCTCACACGGCAGACTGGCTTTCAGCTCGTGGACCAGACTCGAATGTCCCTTCCTGAAAGAAAATCAAGATTTTCATAATAACCATGTTCGCCAATAGGATGTAGTTCTTTATGTCTTGCTGTAAATTACTGAGAATGGGAGACATTTTAGATTTATCCTAAACAGAGCCTAACAAAGTAGATACAGTTAATACGCAAAAGGACCAGAATCTACAACTTGGGGTCCTAAAGTTCACTGTATTCAGAATTTGGGTTACATAAGTGTGTTCCGTAGCTTAAAAAAATCTCTGTGTGCTTCACACATCTGGGTTGGCAAGATATTTTTGTTTTGTTTAGGAACTGTTTTTTTTTTCACAACAGCTACAGAGACACTCTTAAGGGGCGTCTATAATGCAACATTTTTGTCGCGTTCAGACATTCAGACGGGTCTCGGGTGTATGTGTGTACAAATATGAGGAAAAAACATTTCCTGCTTTTTGTCCTTATGGCTTAAACGGGCTTATTTGATTTGTCCACCTAATGTGATGTCATATAAAAACAGCCCATCCCCATGTTTTTATTCTGCTCTGCTCTTCTCTGGAGGGCGTGGCTCAGAAGTAGCTAATTTATATTGAAACTGAAATAGAGTTATTGAGGAATAAAAATGCATTATTCGATGGGTATTTCAGCTGGGACATTAACTCATATGCACACTCTGGTGGAGATGAGACCTGTGTTATCTTGCTAAAGGAGGAGTCAAATATGGGACCTTTAATACTACTAATATCATAGATTTCAATTTAGAACAATAATAGTGACAAAGAGCACCGCACCAGACCAGAGGATGATCAAACGGTGGCACCAGTATGAGGTTTTCGCTTTCAGCCAGACGAAGAGCCTCTGCATTTGCCTCATCCCACACCTGCTCATATCACATACAGGAACAGATCGTGCTGTAAATGCTCTTTTTGTCTCATATTAATACTATAATACGGACTTGTATTAGGACGTTTAACTGTTCGGGAATTTTCTCACCTTACCTGCGACTCGCACACTGGCACCATGGTCCCGCAGTTTCTCCACCACCAGCATAGGAGAGGACGAAGGCACGACAATGGTGGCCATGATGTTGAGCTTGCATGCTGCATATGCTGTAGCCAAGCCTGCGTTTCCACCTGCATTCAGCATTCAAAGTATGAACACACAGCTCCTCAACATGAAAAATCTTCAATCCTGATTGAATTATGAAAAAAAAACAAAAAAAAAAACAGTGAATCTCATTCACTCTCACTCATTTTCTATACCGCTTTATCCTGTATACAGGTGGCCTGAAGCCTATGCCAGGCGACTTATAGCACAAGGCAGGGTACACCCTGGAGAGAGCCAATCCAGAGCAGGGGGACACATCTCACGAACAAATGCTCATTCTCACACAATACAGCAATTTGGGAACAGCAATTTGTCTAATCTACATATCTTTGAAGTGTGGGAGAAAACCAGAATACCTGAAGGAAACCCACCAAACATGGAGAGAACATGACCCGAGGCGGGAATCAAACCCTGACCCTGGAGGTGCAAGACTACAGTGCAAAACTCTCTTTCTACACACACGCACACACACACACACACACATATATATATTTTTTTATAAAACAAATAAATGCATTATTTCACTAAACTGAACCCACCTGAAGAACAGATTACACCATTTGACTTTGAACCTGCAAGCTTTAAAAAATAAAAATAAAAATAAAAAAGTAAATTAATAAGTAATGCATCACTAAAGTTTACATACAAGTATAATTTTTAAATAATTACGTTATAATTTAATATCAAATTTGAATACTAAAAACACATTTTTAATATATCCTAAAAACAACTTTAGGACCGTACAGCAAAATTATTACGTCACTATCATCCCGGAAATAAGTTCTGCTCATTCATTTTGCTTATATACATTTTCTGACCTTAATTTTTAAAGCTGATATGTCTGATAATTTATGCATTCTTAAAAACAACGAATTATACATTATGTCCACCATGTGTGATATTCTACTTAAATTAGCTTTACGAATTAAACGGATACTTTTTGTCGCTGACCTTACAACTGTGCTACAAAAACTACATTTCCCACAAACACCCGCTGCACTGCCCGGCTTGCGACTAGAACTTTCGTTCTTTTTTTTAGCGTCATATGATTCCGAATCCCCTTTTTTTTTGTTTACATATTTATTTGAACTATAATAGTGTAAACTGTTTAAAAATGTAACTTTATTTACATTTTTTTACAACGTTTAAAAGTATAACTGTGCCAGTATATCTATATATCTAGTTGGGTTGTGCTGCGTGATTGGTTTTGAAGCGGAGTAACTTCCGGGTTCTTTGAACGTTATGCAGGGACACAAAATGGACTACAAAATGGACTAGTAAAAATATATTTAATAAGAATGCCGGTATAAATTTAAAGCTAAACAATGGTAAACAGTTCTTAATTGTGTTCATTTTATTCTATGAACAAATATGCAATTCATGCACAAACGTGTTACACGTGAATAATAACAATAAATTCATTTGATATTTCAGTTTAAAAAGACACGGTTTTTAAAGGTGGAGAGAGTTATTTTCTGCTCACCTGTTTAATCAGGTGTCCGATTCCTCTGATTTTAAACGAACCAGAAGGCTGGACGTTTTCCATCTTAAGGTAAACAGGGGAGTCAAGTCGCTTGGACATACGAATGCTTTCAATGAGAGGAGAATTAATGTGGAATCCCTGCACGTCCGACATGGTCGGTAGATAGACAGAAGTATCCGCAAGGCGCACTCTAGAAATAATGGCGAGTCTGGTTTGCACTTCCTGCTGAAAAAAAAAAAAGAAAAGGAAAAAGTTTAAGGGAACACACCACACAGGTCCAAACTGGATTTTGTTTTTCAGGCTTACTCTGGGCTGCGCTGGTTAATCTGTTCCCACTTTTCCTTGCCTGCAGCTACTGTACCATGCATGATGCCAGAATCCATGTCTGATCATCTACACTGTCTTCTACACCCTCAGAGCATCAACAACAATGTTGCTTTGTTGGATTTAAGATGAATGAGTTTTCCTGCCTACCTTCAACAGCGCAGTCAGAGTTAATAAGAGCAGCTCTCAGCGAGATTAAAAATCATGCTTGCTTTCTCAAGGTCCAAAGGTTATCACTGACTAACTGACTACTGCAGCAAATATACATGATCAGCAATAAGGAACACACACACACACCATTAAAGGTGTGCTCAGGGGTTTTAATTTATTTGCTCAAAAAAGAAAGTCTGATCTCTCTAACTCAGTCCACTTCTGTTTACTCCTTATACTGTAGATATATGCTGCCTGGCCAAAACGTCACTCATTCTAATATTTGGTTAGTTTGCTTTGATCAGGGCATGCATTCGTTATGCAATCACACAATGTTTATTTCTGTTCAGAGTTGCACTCATTTTTATCCAAGATCCTGTATTGATAATGGAAGAGATGGGCAGCTTGTAAAGTCTTCTTCAGCACATCCCAAAGATTCTCACTGGGCTCGAGGTCTGGTACAATCCATATTTGCTCCCTGAACCACTTGTTCACAATGTGAGTCATTTTGGAATATGCCCATGTCATCAGGGAAGAAAAAAATATTAATGGAAAAACCTGTTTATTCAGTACATTAGCTGGCCTGGTTTTGGAGCGCACATAATGTTGCTGAACCTAGACCTGACCATTAGAAGCAACTCCAGGCTTATACGGTAGCCAGTAGGCATGATGGGTCCAATAACTTTCTCCACCTCTCTTCCTACCACATGACCTTTTTCCAATACTCAATAGTCCTTTATGCTCCCTAACATATTGAAGCCTTTTATTAGATTAGCCTCGCTGTACTTAAGGCTACACAGTTGTTTATTCCCAGTCCTTTGAGTTCTCTTTCTAATGTGTGGAAATGCAATTATTTTCACTATCAAACATAGCCATGAGTTCTTCTGTATTCTTTTTTTTTTTTTTTAATGATTCACATGTTTATTCTTCTTCACCACTTGATGGTTCACCACTATTCTTCCAGGTTTTAATAGTTATTTTTCAAAATGAACAACACTTTGACGGTTCCTAATTTGAGAATGTCTTTATTGTGCACATTTACATGGCATGTGGCATGAAGGATATCACAGATTCAGACTTGGGTTCATGCCTCTTATACTGCATTATTATGATTATCACTGATCATTATTATTATCTGCTGTCAAGTGCATCACTCATACACCTGAACCCAGGGAGCAATTCATCTCCTATGTGTTACAAAGAGTTTTTCAAAACTAAGAGGAGATCGATAAAACATAAAAAAGAACATTTCAGGCTAAATGACATTTTATTAACACCAATTGCAGACAATCAGCTGAGACGCAGTGTCTGGAGACCGCTGTTCTGCTTCATTAGTTTTCACTTCAGCAACAAGGCCAGGAGTTGAGCTTCACACAATCTGCTTGTATAAAGGACTCATCCTGACATTTTATGAAACTGAAACAAGATTTTTGTGGCGAGTGTGTGATGATCTGTTAATGTGGAGGCTCTGGCCACATGAGCCTCGTGGCTTCAGGTCATATTTAAACACGCAAAATTTATCACACCAAATGTGTCTCGGCTGTTCATGTGCATTTGGCCTTAATGTGTTAATGCAGGTGTGTAGAGCTTTTATTTTCTTCCTGGATGGAAAACACATCCACTTTTTTCATAACTTTCTTTCTACCATTGCTTATTTAACTTACAATTTCTCCTCTCTTATACTTCCATGACTGCACACTTACAAACTCCTCAACATTTCATCTGCACTCTCATTCTAATGTCTCTGCACTTTCTAGCACCTTCCTTCCTTCCTTATTGTCGTGGAATCAGCTGCTCAGTAGACAGCGTTTTGTCCTTGAGTCTTTCCTTTGTCCAACAAAAATACACAAAGCTCCCTTCCCCAGCTGTCTCAGAGTGTCATCGCTTACATATTCCACAAACACCAGTGCAAAAGGAAACAGGACAACCGGTTTTTCTCCATCCCACAGACATCTGGGTGAAAGGGATTTAAGAAAATAAACCCAAATAAGATCCGTTTTGCAGGCTGAAAACGGAGCACTGATCAGCAAATCTCTCCTGGCAGATAAATAAATCCAAGCTTCAGTCTCAGTTTATAGCTGCCACGCCCTCGGCTTATCTTGGTGGCACTAAAAGATGAAAATGTCCGTTTGGGGCTCCTGTCCATCAGGGGACGCTATGCCAGGGACCGCTGTCGGGGTTTGATCCTCGGGTACAACTGCACAAAAGTAGAGAAAATAAATAAAGATTGTGCCTAAAATCTAAAATTCTGTAACAGGTACTCTTTCAGTCACAGTAAAGGAGGTGTGGCCTCCGTCAGTCACAGTAAAGGAGGTGTGGCCTCCGTCGGTCACAG
The DNA here is from genome assembly GCA_011419295.1 of Clarias macrocephalus. Classification (NCBI taxonomy): domain Eukaryota; kingdom Metazoa; phylum Chordata; class Actinopteri; order Siluriformes; family Clariidae; genus Clarias; species Clarias macrocephalus. Next base: position 29,165 of record JAAGKR010003647.1, read on the forward strand.
TAAAGGAGGTGTGGCCTCTGTCAGTCACAGTGAAAGCGGCACGATCATTTGTAGCGTGGTTTTTGTATCTGTCAGTCATAGTGGCAGTTTATAGACATTACTCATTTTCAGTGGGATTTTTCATGCTTACCCCCAGCAGGTTTCGAGGAACGTAGCCCTCCTTGTCATTAAGTCTGGCCCACCACCACTCAGTCTCACTCTCATCTCTGCGCTTCAGCACTGTTAAAGCATCTCCATCACGGAACGAGAGCTCATCCGGACTCTGAGCTTCATAATCCCACAGAGCGTAAACAGTCCCCTTATTCATCATCCCCAACTTCTCTTGCACACCTGAGAGAGAAACAGGAACTAATTACAATTAAAAAACCTGATGTGATAAAACAGCTTCTGTAAAATCCTCAATTCTCTCACCATAAAGAAACTGTGAGCACTGCACATAGCCGTTCTCCATCTCCTCGCACTTATCCGCCGCCGTCTCCACGTCACTGATAGTGGTGGCGAAAATGGCCGCCCCTGACTCCACCAGGAGCTTACACAGATGTACGCTGTTACACGAGGCGGCGCAGTGCAGCGGTGTCCTGTTACATGCAACAGAGATTCACTTACTAATAGGATTGAATTTACATATAAAATATTGTTTTATCTGCGCTGTAGCTTGTACCATCCGTCGCTGTCTGCTGCGTTGATGTTCACTCCGAAATCCAGCAGGAACTTCACGATGTGATAATGACCAGCACACACAGCGTTGTGAAGCGGAGTGATGCCTTCATCATTCGGAGTGCTGGGGTTCTCCACCTGAAATTAAAGCCAGTAGGAATAAAACACTTGCTAGTGTGTTCTGATGAAGCACACTCTTACCACCCAGGGGTTTGACAGCAAACCAACAGTGCTAAGGGATTAACTTAATTTAAGGTCTGAAGTAACTTGTGGTTACTAGGACCATCGAATTTTGACAAGTTCAATCAGATTGATGACTCGGGTTCACACCTCAGCATCACTCAGAACTTTCTGATGATTATTATATTTTAAAGCTGTGTTGTACCTCATATATAATCCTCTGCACCAGGTCAAACTCGCCCTCCAGAGACGCGTCCAGGAGCAGCGCCAGCGGGTTAAACTTCACCCTCAGACCGTGACCTGTTCTCTCAGAACCAGGCTTTTTCAGGTTCGTCCTCTTCACCTAGCATTCAATCAGAAACCAGATTCATTTGCTAAATGAAAAAATCCAAGGATTTTTGTTTTCTGCAGTGATTTGGACTTAAATGTTAGAGAGAATTTCGTTCTTTTGATTTGTTTACCGTTTGGGCTTGGGTTTGCATGAAATGAAATATCGTGCAACCCCAAAAAAGGGCTGCATTGGTGTAAAACTCTTTCATTCATTGTTCAGAAATAAAATGAGAAAAGAAGATTCTGAGTTACATCCTGCCTTTATCTTCTCTTTTCGATTGTTTTGTCTGTTTAAACCATAAATCTACAAATCTAAAGTGAAAAAAATCACTTCATTAAATTCCAGCAGTTGTATTGATACAGAGTCGATTCACTTTCTCTCTGAGTTCCCTGAGTTCAAGTGAACAACGACCTCAATCGAATGCTCTCAGCCCAGAGTCTGATTGCTCTTCTCTCACCTGCATAAAGAACCACATTGGAGAACACACCAAGGTTCTGTTCAAACAGACTAAACTCTGCTTAGGTCAAAGCACCTGGAATCTATGTATCACTAGCGATGTTATTCTCATGATGTCCTGGTGTAAGACTCACCGTGTCCTGCTCCGTGTCTTCTTTCTCCACTGCCGTGGACTTTTCATCTACATCTAACGACGACTTATTGTTGTTATGACTATCCACAGGACCTTCTTTAGGATCCCTGGCGTCTGTAATCTCTGGAGTTTCAGTATGATTAGCCGTTGGCGCCATTTGATTCTCATTAGCATCAGGTGGCGGTGACGGTCCAGGATCGGAAACAGATGTTGGTGTTGGCTCCACAGAAACTTTTATAGTCGCTTCAGTAACATTTCCGTTAACAGAATCAACATCACCTGTTAAATTCACGGCAGTGTCTGGTTGGAAGAATGGTGTAACCGTTTCCATGCCACCAACAAGTGTGTTGAAGCGCTGGTAGAGAAGTTTCTGGATGTTGGGACCATTGGGACCCTCAGGCTCGGTGATGGAGCTCCGCTTTTTAAGAGGACGAGGGGCATTGGCGAGCTTTCTCCTCAGCACCTCCAGGTCAATGTCACTCTGGTAGCGCAGGGGCGAGTGAGCCGGGGTGAGTTTAGTGGGGCTCAGGGGGCGAGGGATGTTCTCCATGCTGGGTTGGGGATTGTGGCTAATCACGGGTTCAGACTCGCGCTCCGAGACGTCTCTGGTGGAGTGGTGCTGGAAGGGGACAGGGGATGAGGAGACGGAGCTCGGCAGCAACGGCTTTCCATACACTGGAGAAAGAAGAGGAAATGAGGCAATGAAAAAATGGGCCAGATGCTTCGGCACATCAGGCAATGAATACTCCCCACTCCTGGAGAGATATCTGTGGTTTCTCTGGCAGTTTCTTACAGACCAGGTTTTCAGCTCATTGTATCTAAGCAATTGAAGGTGAGGGACTTTGCTCAAGGGCCCGCTGGGGCTAGAACTAGGACGCTGGGGGCTAAGACCCTCCGATCAGCAGTCCAACACCTTAACCTCTTATTATTAGTAGGAGTAGTGGTAAAAGTAATAATATAGTAATATAATGAGCAGTTTAGTTGATCTACTAATTCAATAATAAAAAGGAAATTAAATAAATAAATAAATAAATTACTGTCAATCAAAGATACTAATCAATTACTGCTATTAATTATGTGGTAACTAAATAATATTATAAAATATCATTTTGACATATACCTGCTTTCACTGCAGATCTGGTGCTGCTGCTTTGATAGTTTTTGGCCGCTGGCTGCTGCAGGTACATGTGATAAATGGAGCTAGAGTTCATCGTAGCAGGACCCTTGCGTGGAGACTGAGGTCGTGACCCCCGTTCCGTATAAAATGGCCGAACTGCTGCAGCCAGAGGGACGTCATTACTTCTCTCATTCTGCGGCAAGACAGGCGAACCGGCTGAGGGCGTAGGACTCGGAGGGACGGTGATCCTCTGCTGGATCTGTTGCGATGAGGAACCGGAGGATCTGTGCCAGGACAGAGTGCCTGGTGCTGAGCGGGGCAGAGAGTTAGTGGCACAGACGGTGGAGTGATGTCCCACGCTGGGGTACGTGCCGTAGATCGGGGGAGGATGTTTGGACAAGGTCGTTATAGTGCCCAGTACTTTAGCAGACCCCTGTCGTGGAGAAGGAAGTGTTGGAAATGTGTGCGTAATCTGCTATATCATTATTTTATCACAGTCATCTCCAGAATTACAAAAAAGGTCTATGGTTACTCAGCTAAATAAAAAAACAATCTTTTTAACCAATCTTTACTTACGGTGTCATTAAATGTAATAATGGCACCATTGGTTACTGGTGTTTAGTTGTAAATAACTGTAATATACAAATCCATCTTTACGATGGGTGCCAATAATTCTGGAGCTGATTGTCGAGTCTCTGTGTAAGACGTAATGTGTCTTAAATTCAGGACTTTAAAAATCTGATTCCGTTTGGTCATTTCTTCCCCTTTTTTCACTAAAATGCAATTCTTTATATTTCACTTTATGCATTCGTTTATTTTATGTATTATTATTATTAATTAATAGCAATATTATTGCTAACATGCTAACACACGTAAAAATATATATATTTAACTGTGTAATAATTTTTTTTATTTAATTCGTCTCGCTCTCAAAGGCACCTGGGAAAATTCCCCCCTTATCCTGGATGCCAAAAAAATCTTACTTGAATGTATGTAACATGAACACAAAAACAATAATAAATATGTGGAAAATACATCAGTAGAATAGATTCATAGCATATAAATAAATAACAAACAAATTATAATTGAGTAAATGCATACAAATAAATAAATATCATTAAGCAAAAAGGTTTAATGTTGAAAAATTAAGTATTAATGCAAGATTTCTCTATTTACACATCGTATTTAATAACTACGGGGAACTCAATGCTAACAAATTGAATAAAAAGTGTAATAAATTGCAAGAAACTGCAGAATCCTTCACCATAATATAATACAATACAATACAATACAATACAATATAATATAATATAATATAATATAATATAATATAATATAATATAATATAATATAAAGAGTTATGCTGTACAGCAGTAATTATTAACACAACAGTAAAACACAGTATTAACACCTCACCTTTTCACCGGCAGCCATTTTGCCCGGGTTCTGGCTTGTGTCCTTCCAATCCGGGGCTTTGAGAGAGGCCATGTTCCAATTCGCATCGTTTGCTGTAAGGTAGGATGGAGCAAAAGGGAAGGAATGAGGTAAAAACTGAAGTTGTAAAACTGTTCATAGACATAATAAACCTACAGTACGGCTAAACACTAGACGCTTAAGACGCCACTAATCACGGCTTGGCGTGGAGCGTATTTGTGGAGCGTCCTCTTCTCTGATCAGGCTAAAGAGATTACAATGGTGCTCTGTGTGTGTGTATGTGTGTGTGTATGTGTGTGTATGTGTGAGTGAGTGAGTGATTGTGTGTTTTGACAAAGAGAGACACTTTCCCATTGACCCGGGGTCATCGCTTTAGGTTTTGACCTGAGCATCATCTCTACAATAGAAAACAATATTCAAAACAGAAGATGCTGGAATGTATTTTATACTACTAGAGAACAGGAGCGGTTAAATGTGTCAGGCTGTGACTTTGAGGATTGTGAGGTGGCTCTACTCTTAATTCGGTGATGTAAGGTTTGTTATAACCTGCTCACAGCCTTGCATAAAAATAAATGGAGTTACGTAAGAGCAGCTGCAGCCTCCACTGAATACAACAACCTTCTGAACTCCTGTAAAGCATGTTTTCCTCCTCACCCCAGTCTCACACAAACACTCAGACTGTGTGCACTTCCTCTGAACTGAATAATAATGAAGCATAGAGCGGGTTTAAACACTCATTGTTTACAGATGCCAAGAAACGATCCCTCACATCGGTTTAGTTAAAAAGTTTGTGTTTTATTTTTACTGGAACTAGGACAGGATCAGCACGAGAAGTCCACAGTAACATGATCAGCTCTCTGCAGCGCTCCATTTTCAACCATGACATTAAATCAAAAGCAAAGGACGTTGTTTTTTTATCATGCTTATATAGAAGCACAGCTTTCTCTGCTTCTTTCTGCACTTCTTTAAGAATTAGGCCACTCTGTTCTACCCATACTCGAACCCAGAGCTGTAACTTGTCCTTGTGCAGGTGTACAGGTGGGTACGACATATACTGTAGGCTGTAACTGCAGTGTACCTCAGTACAGATAGTGGATGAAGAGAAGCAGGATGCTTCATAAAAATGTTCATCTGCTCTGCTTCCAAGGCTGTAGGAGGTGGAACATTTTGTATCAGTTGTATTTTTTGTTGGAATGGAAGCTGGAATCTCTTTGCAACGATATTGTTTCTCAAACATGGAGAGAAGGACCACCTCCAGCTGAGCTACACATACTGCTCCCAAGCTCGCAGCGATCCAGACCACCTCTGCCACTTAGACATCTTCTGTTATGTTGAACTTCCAGCTGCCTTACGCAGTATGTCTACAAAAAAACATCCTGTTACCTGTTATGACCCACATGAGGATGGGTTCCCTGTTGAGTCTGGTTCCTCTCAAGGTTTCTTTCTATTGCCATCCCAGAGAGATTTTTCCTTGCCGCTGTCACCCTTGGCTTGCCATGACCTATACACATTTTTACTTGCTCCCACACATTTCCATAATCTTCTTTACATTTTGTGAAGCTGCTTTGAGACAATGACCCTTGTTAAAAAGCGCTATAGAAATAAAATAAAATTGAATTGAACTGAAATATTGGATTTGGATAGTTTGACGACAGACGAAGAGTCCAGTCGGTTGGAAAGTGCTGCAGTCATTAAAGTTTCACCTCCTGCAAGCACTTTGTTTGCACATTTCTGAGAAACATGTTGTTTCTCTGGGAACTCTGGGTACCTC
>JAAGKR010003647.1:35263-50322 GCA_011419295.1 Clarias macrocephalus
GTGGAACATTTTGTATCAGTTGTATTTTTTGTTGGAATGGAAGCTGGAATCTCTTTGCAACGATATTGTTTCTCAAACATGGAGAGAAGGACCACCTCCAGCTGAGCTACACATACTGCTCCCAAGCTCGCAGCGATCCAGACCACCTCTGCCACTTAGACATCTTCTGTTATGTTGAACTTCCAGCTGCCTTACGCAGTATGTCTACAAAAAAACATCCTGTTACCTGTTATGACCCACATGAGGATGGGTTCCCTGTTGAGTCTGGTTCCTCTCAAGGTTTCTTTCTATTGCCATCCCAGAGAGATTTTTCCTTGCCGCTGTCACCCTTGGCTTGCCATGACCTATACACATTTTTACTTGCTCCCACACATTTCCATAATCTTCTTTACATTTTGTGAAGCTGCTTTGAGACAATGACCCTTGTTAAAAAGCGCTATAGAAATAAAATAAAATTGAATTGAATTGAAATATTGGATTTGGATAGTTTGACGACAGACGAAGAGTCCAGTCGGTTGGAAAGTGCTGCAGTCATTAAAGTTTCACCTCCTGCAAGCACTTTGTTTGCACATTTCTGAGAAACATGTTGTTTCTCTGGGAACTCTGGGTACCTCGCTGCTACATCTACAACAATGAAAAAAATCATTTCTGTTGCCTTCAGTATCCTTTGTCTCTCTCATTGCTTACCTCCCTCACAACCTCGGTAAAGGAGTACCTCTCCTGAGGATGCTGCGTTACTGTACCATGCTCTAAAACCTGCTCCTCTTGTCACATGTAATTGCACAGCCTCCTACTGCTGTGATCCTGATAAGCACAGTCTGCTGCTTCTGCCATAATGAAGGCTACAAACCTATTTCTCCACCAACGTGAGGCCTACAGTATTGGTTTATCTTTCTCTCGTTCTTTAGTAAGGGGAGCTCCTTATTTTTTCACAAGCTCATTCTACAGCCAACCTGATGACCAAAAGGTCCTTCTACAGCCAAAATGAGGACCGCAATCTTCTTCTACAGTGGACCAGAGGACCAGAATCGCCTTCTGGCAAGCTTCTTCTACTGTGGACCAGAGGGCCATGAGCTCCTTTTACAGCCAACCTGAGGACCAGAATCTCCTTCTTCAGTTGGACTGAAGACAACAAGATGCTTCTACATCCAATCTGAGGACCACAACCTTCTTCTGCAGCCACCCCTCACAGGCAACCTGAAGAGATCTCTAGCTCCCACTTTTATTATGCAGGGGCACATAATCTCCTACCCCTGCCATCTTACAAGCTAAAATGTCTATCATGATCTTTTATATTTAATGCAAAGTCAAGACAATTCATAGTAAGATCCAACTTAAGATCCAACTTATTTCTGTGCTAATTATTTTCTGTTGCTGTTCAAAGAAACATAAATAGGCAAAAAAAAAAAAAACATCATTGTTTCACCGATAACCACAACTGTAAACTCACGAGTGGGATGGTCTCTGCGGTCAAGGGTCACCTCACAGTTCACTATGATGTCTAGGTCTGAGACCTTCCATGGTCCAACTGGCTTCCTCACTCTATCATCTTCTGTTCCGATTCAACCCCAAAAACCACATGTACACGCATACACATATTGACGTAGGACAGGGGAAACAAATATAGGGAGTGGAAAAGAAAAGACGTGACAAGATACAAAAGAAAATGTGTGTTAGGCAGACAAAATAGTAAAAATATGATGGATTCAAGCATGAAAGCAGTGTGAGTGAAGTGTAAAGATGACTGTGGATAAGAACATGCAGTAGGATTTTCTGGCCCAAGTGTTAAACAGGGACAAGATTAAAAAAGTGAGTGTTACTGAAGTGTTTAATCAAAGGAAGATAAAATTGGACTTGACTAAGGGATCTATGGACCTGATACCAGTTTCAGGATGTAGATTATTAAATTGATTAAATTGTTTAGAAACACAGTTCAGAACACTTGTGACAGATGTGTGCACTCATCGTCATAGCAACCATCAGAATGTCAGTCTGGAAGCATTGAAAGAAAGAGAATCACCTGATCTGGAGCGAGTGTGGCTGATTTGGGCAGGGAGTGGGTGCGGTTTGAGCGGGTCAGGGGGCAAAGTGTAGCCTTCGTTCTGCCTCACTGTCGATGTGGGAACTTGGATGTAGGGAAACACGGCTGCGACACGACCTGAAGTGATTGGGACTGACTGAGGGGATGAGAGGGTGCTCATCTGCCCTAACTGTGGAGGAGGGAAAGAGAGAGAGAGAGAGAGAGAGAGAGATAGAGAGATGATTAAACAAAGATCTGCATTTCTACATTTCTATTGAAGTTTGATTTGTTTGTTTACGACTCTTTATTGAATTAAGTTTCATTAATATTGTTGTTGTTTTGGGGCATTTTTTTCCTGGGGGTCCTGAGAAGATACTGTGTGTGTGTGTGTGTGTGTGTGTGTGTGTGTGTGTGTGTGTGTGTGTGTGTGTGTGTGTGTGTGTGTGTGAGAGAGAGAGAGAGAGAGAGAGAGAGTGTGTGTCTGAAAGAGATAGGAGGGGGAGAGAGAGAGATGCCAGAAATCTTATTTTATTTCCACACCCCAAGTCAAGAATCTCAAATCATCCAAGACCTTCGACACACTATACAGGACAGCTGCTCTTCCCTGCATGTGTGTGTTTAATAATATAACAGTGAGTCTGATTCCCTTTTGGACCCATTATAACTCTGTAAGTAATACAACGTATATTTATTTGACATATTAATGAAGGACAAATATTTCTTATCTGCTTCTGAGTTAGTATTTGTTCGCACTCATGTACAGTAAACAAACTGTAGCCTGTCAATCTGTAACTTCATTATTTCATATCAGTGGAACTAAGACGAAGGAGTGGAAGTAATACAGTCCGAGCCCACACCATTGTTTTAATTTATAATCTGATCTACATCAAAGGACTTCCCTGATAGGAGAAGATAGCGTTGAGTGTCTGTTTGTTTTTCATCCACTGTGACACACACCTCTGCTTTCTTCCTGTAGAGGCGCTCTCTCAGCTCCTCGATGCGTCGGTCCATCATGCTCACCTCCAGGTTGCGTTTGTTCAGCATGTCCTTGTGCTGCTGGAGTTTACTGTTCTGCTCCTGATTCAGCTTGTTCCTCATCTGAGTAGCCAACAAAATCAACACACACACACAGATACACACAGATCAGTTAAAGTGCTGTAGCATCTGTCCGCAGCAGATTTGTAAATGTTTGCTAACACATTAGCATGCTTGTTAATGACTGACTGAGAGCGCTGGATGTGAGACTCCAAACACTCAGTCCTGAAAATACGAAAACGCTCCACTGCCTTTCTTCTGTCTGACTGAAACGCTTCCATTTTATATTCAACATTTTAACTTTATTTAGCCAACTGCATACATTTACTGTATTATACTGTACTAGAGGTTCCCCCGACCTCGCCTGTGTGCAGATCCTGACGCCTGTGTGTTACCATTACCTTATTATCGAGTGTGCGATCAACTTTACTCCAATGTTTCGTCAGCCCTGTCATATATGCTGCCTACTGTTACATTAAGTGAGGAACACCTGTAACACGCCCACAGAAGCTGATTGACGTTGATGATGATGCTGTCTACTTCTGGAAACGTGTGTGTGTGTGTGTGTGTGTGTGTGTGTGTGTGTGGTCAATGATCTGATGTTTAAAAAAAAACATCAATCAGCTAACATAATTAATAAAAAAACTTTAAAAACTGTGTTTTAACTGTTAAAACAATGATATGTATAGCAGCCACGCCCCTTTACTGGAACCAACAGACAATGAGGCTGTACCTCCTAAACCACCTGACAGACACTGAAGCCACACCCCATTGACTTGATCCGTCAGATGCGCCTTTACGTGACCTGGTGGAGGTCACAGGTCATGTAAAGACATAGAGGCCACACTTAGTTGACCAGGAAGAACAGATGGAGCCACGCCTTCTTCATTAAGATGGACTCACACAGCTCCACATTTCCTTCCTTGGTACTAACAGGTACAGAGTCACACTCCATTTACAGTACCTGACAGGAAGTGAACTAAAGCCACACCCCTTTGACTTGGTCTGACAATCGCAGGGCCACGCCTACATTATTGAGACTAACAAGCACCGAGGCCACACCCACACTGAGACAGTGAGCGCACGTGTACCTGCAGCTCCTGGTGCAGTTTGTGGAGCTCCACGGCGCTGCCCCCTGTAGGCTGTGACTCTGTAATGCGTTTGTTCCTCAGTTCCTCCAGCTGCTGTGTGAGCTGCTCCACCTTCATCACGGCCTGCTGCAGCTCCACCTGCTTCTCCTGGAACAGACTGCTCACATGCTCAATCTCTGCCGCTACACACACACACACACACACACACACACACACACACACACACACACACACATTAAACACTGATCAGAAAGTCCCAATATAATATTGTCCTAATGTGCTTTTTTACATTAAAATCAGCACTTTCATGGTGTGAAGTTTGTGTTTACTCGAGGCTAGTTTAGCTAACGGAAGCTTATGGCTACCAGTTTAGCAATCAAATGTCCATGAGATGTTGTGATCATACACAGGTTTCCATTGATCAACTTGCTGTAGTCCACTTGCCCCCTCATGGCACGGATTTTCTTCAGCTTGGCCTCCTGATTCTCCACTCTCTCTCTAAGTCGCTGTAGCTTCTCTGACTCCGGTGTGGCCGGGCCCTGGTGAAGATCCTGTTGTTTTAGATAGCGCAAACGCTGTTCCTGCACACACACACACACACACACACACACACACACACACACACACACTTTAGCACTTAAAAAGAGTGCTAACTTTAACTTTCTCCTATTTTAATTAATGTTCAGTTAATTCAAAGACGTGTCTCCTTTGGGCCTATGATAGAATGATTAAAGGGGCGTGGCCTCTTTGTCTGTCAGTCACAATGAAGTGGGCACAAAAAATGTTAAAACAGAGAATGTATGTGTGTGTGTGAATAACACAGAGCGAATATTTTTTGCTGACTCATAGACTGGCATTCTCTGGAACCCAACAGAAAGCAGCAGCAACAACACACACACACACACACACACACACATGCACAGAATGAACCAAGCCATTTATATTACCACAGGGTCGCTACTGCAACACCAAAAACAAATCCATGAAGGCAGCAATATTGATTCACAATAAGCATACAGAAGGACAGACAGATTAACACACACACACACACACAGGCTTTAAAGCCCTACCTTTTTTTTCACTGATGCAAGGAAAACGATAACTAAAAATCTTTGTATCCTGTAAAACTATTGGCACCATTCAAGATTCACCCTTCAAGATGATTTAAAAATATATATTTAGTCCATTGTCCCTTCCAAAAAGTATTGGTACAGCAAATGCACACTTTTTTAGGGCCCAGGAACTATGACATCAGCATGATGACATCATGGCTATGATAGTGCTGATGTCATTGTGTGTGAAGGTCCCTCTTGTTATTCTAAGAATTTTCACACATCACCTTTGCAGTTGACACATTTCACTGACCCAGTATATTAGGGCCCACGCACTATGACATCAGCTATGTCATCACAGTGTATGAGGGCCCTCTTGCTCTTCTAAGGATTATTTGTTTTTGTTTTTTTTTTCAGGCATTTTGGGGATCTTGACATGCTTAAAAAGTCATGAAACTCAGAGCATTGGTTGGAATTTGCTGTCGTTAGGACGTCTAAGCGGCTAGGCACTCACACAAGATTTTGCTGCATAGCTCGTACACACTTGCACAACATATACATATCCGGTAGACATTGATGTTATTAAACTGAACAATTTTAGCATTGCATGTCATAGGCTCGACAGGAAGTCAGTTATATTGGGTTGTTTGTAAAATAATTGATTTTTGATAACAGTTCAACAGTGACTATGCCTTAGACTTGTGCCAAAAAGAATGGTTAATAACTTCCCGTGTGACATCATATTGAGTATTTACATTTTGTAACATGTACATTTAATTTTGTATATCATAAGAGAGGATTTAGTTTATTTAGTCTAATCATTTTTTGTATTGATTCTATTTAAAACAACTGTTTAAATGAGTACAAATAACGTTAACAACTATTATCCAGCCTGTTAGTAGTGACTATTGTTATTATTATTATTATTATTATTATTATTATTATTATTATTAATAGTAATTGTAGTAGTAGTAGTATTACATCATTTTCTTTAACAAGTTTTACAATGAAAAGTATAATGATATAATGTACACATGAATGAAAAAAAAAACATTATTTATTTACCTGGTGATCGATAAGTTCTTTAAACTGTAAACAAACTGTATCCATGAACATTCTCGAGAATGACTGGAGGAGTTCTGAGATGAATCAAAGCTCATATGATCTCCTCCTCCTTTTCCTCCTCCTCCTATTTTCCTCAAACTTCAGGACATATCATTCACAAACATTTCATTATGCTACTTCCTGGCAGCTGCAGCTTTATGCTGATGCAATTTCCTCTGGCCATGGAATGAGTCCCTTCCTGCTGTTGTTTGAGACTCAGCACTCTACATGCATCTTCTCACACACACACTGACCTAAAGCCTGCATGCACACACTTACACACACTGACCTAAGTCATGTGTGTACACACTCGCACGTACAGACCTAAAGCCTGCGTGTATACACACACACACACACACACACACACACACACACACACACTAACCTAAAGCCTGATAGTGCACACACACGCCCACTAATGCCATTGTCGGTAGCAGGAAAGAAAAAAACTTGGAAAGAGGAAGTTGGTGAAAGTGTGTGGAGACTTTTCGCTTTCTTTTAAATTTTATCCAGAATGAATCCTTTTATTTTATTTACACTCTTAATTACTTAATGACGTAATTATATAAAATAAATTACATAAAATTAAATTCATTTGAATTAAATACCAATTAAATTAAATAGATCAACATCAAGCTAAATGTAAAAGCTGATAAGTAAATAAGACCTTTAAAGTAAATGTGCCATTTGCAATTTGATTAATCGATCAATCATTTCAATAAACTATAGATTAATTATCGATTATTGAAGTACACATTAGTTGCAGCCCTATTTGCAATCATTAAAGTTTATTATTTAAGTTTATCTTCTTAGTGAAACCAATCGGTTCAGTTGCAGCTTGTTTTACTTAAAAAGAGTTTCAATTGTGATTCTTTGAATTTGAACTACTGTTACTAAAGTAATACAGTTTGAATATTTCACTTGAGTGTATGTGACCTTAAGTTGCCAGGAAAACTTAAATAACCATCCTTTACACCCACATGTAACAGAAAATCATCTCATACAACAATATCAATCCTGGGAAACTAGATGCAGAAAACTGCATCTACTGTAGTTTCCCTCCTGTCAGACAGGAATCGGAAGCTGAGACTACATACAGTGTGTAGAGGCTCAATGAAACCTGACACTAGAAGACTAGAGAAACATCTCCTGGTCTGATGACACTCGATTTCTGCTGCCTCCAAAGCATGAATCTGCGTAAATCCAACGTGCAGAATGTTTTCTCATGTCCTGTATTACCGGTTAAGCATCGTTTCAATGCCACAGCCTGTCTGAATGTTAGTGCTGACCATCTTACCATATTTACTTCAACATGACGACGTCACAAAGCCACCTCAGACTGCTTTCCATGAACATGATCAAGAGTTACTGTACTCAAATCCCTTTCTCCGTCACCAGCTCAGACATTCAGTCGAGCACATTTATGTCGTGGTACAACGACAGATTTGCAGCATGAATGTGCAGCTGAAAAATATGCAGTAAAAACATCGTGCATGGACCAGGAAGAGTGTGAAGAACGTGTTCCAAGACCTCATGGAGATAAATACTCCTTTACAAACACATTTTGCCCACATGGACGAACCCTGATCCACAGACAGCTGAGACAGCGTCCTCATATCACATGTCCGGGTGTGCACATGTCTGAATTCCCATGTGTGCATGTCTGTCTGAGTTAAACATGGCTTCTTACAACACACACACACACACACACACACACACACACACACACACACATTGCTGAACATACCCAAAGTCTGTTAACATCCTTTTAAACTCACAATTTATTATTCACTTTTCTATTTTATTCATTATTCAGTTATTTGATAATTACAGAAAATTACTAAGGAAGTGTGGACTCGTCTCAGACAAACATACACACACCCACACACACATGCAGGGTGAAATTGTTCAGATATGTGTGAGTCCGACTGGACAGAAACAGCAGTGTGTAGAGTAAAGGTTCTCACCTTTGCCATGAGCATCTGTTGCTGAGCCTCGATTTGCTGTTGCTGACGTACAGCCATCTCCTGCAGCTCAGACAGAGTCAGCTCCACACGCGGAGTCCCCATCTGCACACACACACACACACACACACACACACACACACACAAACACACACACACACACACGTCATGGGCGTAAGAACTGCAAGCAAAATGTATACTTTCAAAAGGGAAGATGCCAAACTTGAGGTTGGTATAAAAAATAATAATCTATCCTAACCTGCACAGACCCTTTGTTAGGAAGCACAGATGCGCAACTGCTATTTCATTTCAAGGCAATTTTTTTTTTTTACTTTAGGTAGAAGAATCACATCTGTTTCATGTTTTTAATCAGTAATGTTTAATGAGATGCCTGTACATAATGTCCATTAAAGGATATAGAGTGCACTAAGAATAAAGTCACTACAATATTCACTGCGTGTGTCACGTTAGTCTCTGCTGCTGTACTGCAGTGCAGATGTGAGTGCGAAACATCGAGGGGATGGCCAGAAAAAAAAGAAAGTCTGCAGAGTCACTAGAGAAGAAGCCTGGAGAGAGGGAACAGGAAGTCCTGCTTCTGTACATGTTCACACACACACACACACACACACACACACACACACATTTAATCATAATCAGAAGTGAAATTGCGGCCCTGTACCGCCGCAGTATAGGTCACTATGGTGCATTTAACACTCATTGGCTCCGTCCCAATTCTCTGAAATGCCTCGGTGCACACTCGCCTCATTTCCTAAATGATAAATCAGGATTGTATGCAGTAAGTCTGAGTCAGGGCTTTAGTGTAGGAACTGCAGTAAACGTGTCTCAGAATGAACTGTTCAATCAATGAGGGGTCTTTAACCAGATACAGATGACTGATTCATTCATTCATTCATTCATTCATTCATTCAGCTATTTATTAAATTCTTTATTTAAAAAATATTGAACAAAATGACAACTTCTTATTCAACACTACAAACAGATTAAATCTGTGTGAAGCCACATTATTAACTATTTTCACCCATTAATGTTTTTTTTGTAAGGCATGTAGGATTCCATCCCTCCTTCTAGGAACCACTGTAGACCAACGAGGGACCGTGGAGTCCAATGGTGACCATTGTATTTATTCAAATTTTTTATGACCGTGGAAGGACCTCTGGTCAACATTCATTAACACACTATGGGCCGTCTGAGAACACCAATTGGCCTAGTCTGCATGTCTTTGGACTGAGGGAGGAAACCGGACTACCTGGAGGAAACCCACCAAGCACGGGGAGAACATGCAAACTCCATGCACACAGACCCGAGGTGGTAATCATACCCGGACCCTGGAGATACATGGCAACAGTGCTAATTTCAGCTAGCAAAACCTTCTCCCACCAGTCCCACTGGAATTTGTCCAGGCTTATGCACTATGCTTTTTTGTAAGTGTGAGCAACCCAGGTATGAAAACTAACTAGTGGGTGAAAGCAAAAGTTACTGTCATAGATGAAAGCTAAATTAGTGCGTAAACACCAAACTATTTATTTCTAACTAGCAAAAGAATTCTGACCAAATTAAAGATAATCGAGTGAGTATAGCCTAGCTTGTGCAAGGCAACTAGAAAATGAAATCTTCCCAAGCAAGTGAAAGCTAAACTAGTAATTTAATGCTAAATAATAAATTTTGTCCTTCATGGAAGTTAAGGTAACATGTGGAAGCTAACTAACTGATTCATCCACACACACTTTCATCCATCTACTGTTCATCCATCCATCCATTCATCCCCATACTCTTCCAACCATTTATTATCTATTCATCCACATCATCCATTCATCAACACTTTTATACATCTATCCAGGGGCACCATTCATCTACTATCCACACATCTATGCATCCATTTCTCCGCCCAAGTATGTCCATCCATCCATGCACCCATGCTCTATTACCATTTCAACCAGTCCACTATCTATCCATCAATTCAGTCATCTGTTCATCAATCTACCCACACTTCTATCCATTCACCTAACCATTCATCTCCTGCAACACCACCACTTTCTATCCATTCATCCATCATCTCTCTGTCAATTTATTCATCCATCCAAACAGCATTCTTTCCATCTATCATACATCTACCAGCCTGTCCATCCATACTCCCACACACACAACTACTTCTTATCTGTTCACTTATCCATTTGTTCACCCGCCTCCTTTCCATTCATCGATCCATCAATTCATCCATCTTACATAGTAGTTCTGAACTCAGAATAACAGAATGTGTTCATTGTCATTCCTCTTTACTGATATCTATCTATCTATCTATCTATCTATCTATCTATCTATCTATCTATCTGTCTGTCTGTCTGCCTATCTGTCTATTAACATTAAATAATAATTCAGAAAGAACTGACTCATTAATGAATCACTCATAACTACATCACCAACTTCATACGATACCATGCCCTAAAACTCCGAAACACTTTGAGTTGCATTTTTATGTTCAAATCATTTTACACTAATATTATTAAAGTCCCACTCAACTGATGCCGATTTAGCAGTGGTCAGTGTCTGACCAAAACACCCACACACGCGCACACACACACACACACACACACACACACACACACACACACACACACGCACACGCACACAGAGCGAGCAGCGAGGAACCCTGCAGGGTTTTTACCTGGGCAGAATCCCAGCTTATAAGGCACGATCGCACCTCGATTTTACTGCATTGTCCTTCAGCTGTGAATTCTTGCACGGCTTCGATGTGCTTCCACTCCATCCTGACTGCCTCACAGGTGAGCCTTATCCCGTTTAAAGATGTGTGCGTATGTGTCAGCACACGTCCTGCGGTCCAGAGTAGAACCTCAGTGAGTTGAACCAACACTTTAATGCTATCACGTCACACACGGCCTGCTGTTTATAATGAGGAGTGAAAATATGGCTCCTTTATCAGATAAGCAGTTCCACTGCGCAAGTTTTTCCCTCACGGAGCACATCTAACCTGCAAGCACTTCTCTCTCTCCCTCACTCACACAAACACACACTCTCCTCTCTTTCTTACACACATAAACGCTCTCTGTTCTCTGCAGCACCCCCCCCCCCCCCCATTCACACACACACACACACACACACACACACACGCTGCACCACAGCGCCACAGCTGTCTCGCACTTAAAGGCAAAGCTTTATCGCATATCACATGCGTAAGAGTCTTCACATAGCATTGGATTTTATTACATCGACTCTTATCAACCAAGAGTTGAAATGGATCAAACAGCCCTCGAATTCTAGGGCAAAACAGGAAGTGTGAGATCTGCTTCCTGAGCAAATCTATGTTTTGATTGACATGTAAGAATACATAGTTTAGCATTTTAAATGTAATCATGAATGTTATTTTAGAAAATGAGAAGACATACTTTAATGTATAGTTCATAGAAAAAAACAAAAACTCCACAAATCCAGAAGTTTCACTGAACTGTGGCTGAATAGTGATTTCAGTGATGAAGTCATTTATGATCATGTTTTTTTTAGCTACTGTAATTACTTAACTATGAATTTAAGAAATGCTATTATTGAACCAAAATATATTTTTAAATCATTTAATTTATTTTATACCACAGAATTTTGCAACTACAACATTTTTCAAAATGACGTGTCATGAAGTTTATAGTTCCACTTATAGTTACATTTCATGTTCCACGAAACAAGTAAATTTGTGTTCTCACACTACGTTACAGCAGCTATAAACACTTGTTCATTCAGCAGTCTCTCTTTATTTTCTCTCGGGAAGTTAAAAGGACAAAAGCAGCTGGTTGCATTATTGCCGTTGTGGGCTGTAGTAGAAATGTAATAGAAATGGTCAGGAGCGTGATGGAAAACGTCTTCCTACCTGCAACTGAATGTTGCAAAGGCAAAATGCAAAGGGGACTGGTGTTGGATTATAGGAAGCAGGAAACCCCGACTGATCCAATCCAACTGATGGGGATAATGTAACAGATTTTAAGTATCTCATTGTCAGCATGTATAGATAATACACTAGATTGGATTAAGAACACTGATTCTGTATAAGAAACATCAGAGCCGCCTGTACTGGAGCAGCAGAGTGAGGACAGTCGATGCCAACAGACTCGACAGGCTCATCGGGAAAGCTGGCTCTGTCACTGGAGTGGCGCTGGAGTCTCTGATGGAGGTGTCTGGGGAGAATGCTGAAAAATCTTCTCAGGAATCTGAACAAGGAGTCCCATCCCCTGCATGCCACACATTTAGCACATTCAGTCACCGGGAGGCTCCACAGAGTGTCTCAGAGGTCTTTCCTTCCTGTGGCCAACAAAGTTTATAACTCCACCCCCTTCTTTAGATAGGAGAGCTAAAATAATGATCACAGCCTGTAAACAATAGAGGCACTAGCCCTACCCCTATAATTTGTATGCCTGGGTTCATTAATATCACATGCAATATCAATTAGCAATATCATGTGCAATACTACTTGTGTTTCGCCCCGGTCTAGGTCGGGCCGTAACCGAAATGAAAAGAAAACAAAGGGGGGGCGGGGGGACCAATAGTGTGTTTGTTTATTGTTTATTTACAGAAGTGAAGAAGCCAATCACCAAAGAAAAGGTGGCTGTGAGCTTCAGAAGCCTGTTGCTGTGTACAGCTCTACATCAAAATCTGGTTCAGCTGTTCTTATTGGTTGTTGCATTCTGCATTTTTTCTATATAACGTCAAATTTGTGGATATTTTATTCTTACTTTATTTATTGCTTCTTTTTGTTGGGCACTGATGGCTCAGTGGTAGGGGTTTCGCCTGCCGTGCGGAATGCCCGGGTTCAATTCCCAAGTAGTGCCCAAACCTCGGCCGCCGGAAGCCCGGATACAATGGGAAGGTTGCATCAGGAAGGGCATTCGCTGTCACCTCTTGCTGGGCCAAAAGACCAACACTTAGCTCTTGGTTAATTTCCTCCGGAATTAATAACGTTTAATAATCTTATCTTACCGAGAAAGCACAACTAAGAGAAGACTCCTCCTGTGGATGTCAAAAAACTCTCTGACTGTTACAAAGTACTGACTCAGAAAACAACCCGCTATAACTGAGCTGTTTCTATAGACATTGAGGATTTGGAGGGAACACCAAAGAAAGATGGCTGTTTATATTTAAATTTAGCCTCAGGTTACTTTTAGCAAAATCAATACCATGATGCTTGGTCTATAAATTCATTCATGGTTTACACAAAAAGCTGACATTTGATACTGTTACAGTATCCAGGGATTAAATGTACAAGCTAATTTAACACATCATGTAACTAGCTTATGCTATATATGGCTGCAAAGATAAGCAATCCAGAATGAAACACAGCCCGTATTTTCTCCTCATGAACACTAAAATGAAATTCAGTGCTCTGTATGTAAACCTGGCCTGGCCATGGGGCTTGATTTACGACCCGATCGTGGCAGTTTATGTCCTGGAGAGGAGATTAAGACAGATCAGTGAGAGAGCTATACGGCACATGGAAGCGACGGCAGGATGAAGTCGTTTAACAATCCTGTGGAGTCAATCAAAGCTATAATCATGCTGATGTAGTTTTTTATTCACAGCATGTTTATAGTTTCCGTCGCTCTCTCTCCAGCTCCTTCATCATATACAAGTCACATTCTGAGCATTACCATTTTCACTTAGCACACAATTACATTATTTATTTAAGCTTTTAATATAAAAAATAAAGGTTATTTCATATGGAAGTAGTTTGTTAAGAACAAACACTGACTGAAGTTCTGAGAGTAAACTCCAAATGGCTTCCTCTTCACTTTACAGGCTCACTACAAAGGGTATAACATGACGCAGTAACCCTATGTAGCGCATGTTATGCCTGCTAGAACACAGCTTGTGAATATGACTTTTCTTTTTTATACATTTAATTAGAAAATTCATATATTCACAGGGAAGAAATGTGGAATGTTTGCCTTCATACTCTGTAAAAAATGTACATATTTGATATTGCACAAGCTGCTACAGTATATTGTTATTATTATTAGTAGTAGTAGTAGTAGTAGTTGGAGTAGTAGTATGTCATTATTTATACAGATGTATAAAACATTTTTTGGATCAGAAATTCACTCCCTCATTTACTCATTGTCCATACCACTTTATCTTGTATACAGCCTGGAGCCTATCCCAGGAGACTTACCGCACCAAGACGACAGCACTAACCACTAAGCCACTGTGCCGCCCAGAGCAGAACTTAAACTTGCAAATTTTCAAAGAAATATCACAAAGTTCACATGGAAAACGTTCAAGACTGATCATAAAGTCTGAATAGTGAGTGAGTGAGTGAGTGAGTGAGTGAGTGAGTGAGTGAGAGAAAGAGAGAGAGAGAGAGAGAGAGAGAGAGAGAGAGAGAGAGAAAGAAAGAAAGAAAGAAAGAAAGAAAGTTGAGGGGTAACCAACCCAGAAAAAAACTCCCAGAAAAGGGGAAGGCAAGATAATAAAAACAAGGAAACAACAAAAAAAATGAAAAGAAAAAAAGAAAGAAAGAAAGAAAGGGTCAAGGTGAACCATCTCATAGAAAATTAAAAAGAAAAGAACAAGACAAAGCACTCACTCTCACTCATCCTCTATACCGCTTAATCCTGTATTCAGGGTCACGGGGGCCTGGAGCCTATCCCAGGAGACTTCGGGCACACGGCAGGGTACACCCTGGACAGGGTGCCAATCCATCGCAGGGCACAGACACACACACATACACTCACTCATTCACACACTATGGGCAATTTGGGAAAGCCAATTAGCCTAA